>LOJH01015046.1:3896-20484 GCA_001685095.1 Ellobius talpinus | reverse complement strand
AATAAATAAATCTTTTTAAAAAAAGATTCCATCCAGAGAATTCTCCAAGCAGGAGAAATAAAGATTACCTGAGGACCATGGGGGGGTATCGTTTACAGCACGTCAGTCATTCCTGTTAGCATGGTAACTAGGCAGACCAGAACCCACATGTGCCACCCAGCCAGCTTGCAGTGTTTAGAGGACGGTCTGTCTCCAAAGAGCAGCTTCATGGGTAAATACGGCTATTGACAGCTAGTAGACTCAGGACCTATCCCAGTGTCAAGAATATGGATGGCCCTTGACACCACAGGTCTCATACCTCTGCTCTGGCAACTTGGAGGGCAGAGTCCAGGTCTGGCTGCTGGAACAGAAGGCCCGGAGGTTTCTCCACCTCGGCGGGCCCGATGCGGGAGTACAAGGCAGTCTTGGAGATGGAGACATCTGGTGGGTGAGCAGCTTCCCTCTGTGGGTGGTTTTGGTTTTCATTAAAGAGAGAAAGAAACAGGACAGTCACCACTAATGGCCAGAAAGACAGGGTTGCACGCATGGCCTCGAGAACTGCATTCAACCGCTAGGCTGTATGGCTTTGAAACAAAGGACGTTGGAGGCATGAGAAAATGCAAAGACTCACGGATGGGGGTAATGCCAGGTCCAGGGGATGGAAAGCCTTCATGTTGCACATATGCAGGCACACAAAGGGGCTACTGAGATGGCAGCCTCTGTAACTAGGAGCCCTGNACGCTCAGCCTGTCTGTGGTCTGCTTATCACCGCCATTTATCAGATGCCGAGCCAACTAGGCTCTGTAAGCAAAGACCAGCCATTATTCTGTTGGCCCCACTTCCAAAATAAAGTCTTGCTGGAGACTGATTCTGAATGCTGGTCTATATTGCCTGGTTTTGAATAGCTGAAGATTAGATCATTTTTGTGACCTGCCCACATTTAAATTTGCTTTTCATATGGCTCAGTTTACAAAGATGTTATCAGCCCAAAATTTGAAGCCTACTAGTGTATCAGTTTTGTCTGGGTTTGAGAGATGCTGCCATTAGGTCTGCTCTATAACGGCAAAGAGGAAAGCTGGGGTCAACGACAATATCTATCTGCGTTTCCTGACGAAGTCTACAGCAAGCAATGCGATGCCCTACCCCATCCAATTTATAAAAAGGGGTACATGGCTATTCTTCCTTTACGGAGAACATTAACCAAGTTGCAACACAGTGTTAGGAGCATTGTCAACCAGCATGGCCAGGCTTGTCAGCCTATCTCCACGGCAACAAAAACATCCAATCAACCACTCTCAGTCCTATGCATTAACCTCCTGGTGCTGGCATGGCTGCCGAAGCTTCCCCCCTCGTTAGAATGCAGGTCAATGCTGCAGTGGGAGGCGATGGTGGCCTAATGGGCAGAGCAGGACTGCTCCCCCCTCGTTAGAATGCAGGTCAATGCTGCAGTGGGAGGCGATGGTGGCCTAATGGGCAGAGCAGGACTGCTCCATCCTTGGAGAACTAGGAAGAACTGAGCACTAAACATAACACCTCAGTTTTATAGACAGGGGCGAGAAGACAGGAGGGTGAGGGCTGAGAAATGCACAGAGAAGACGAGAGCTTCAGTGGGCATGGGAAGGGGTGGAGCTGAAGGCCCAGTGGCAGAATGCTTATAAACACAGGAATTGCTAGCCCTACTAGAGTACCAGGGCTAAGGGCCTAAAAAGGGAGATAGAAAATGCAGGTAGAAGAGCAATGGATAGGACTGGAGGTGACAATTTAGAACCATTAGTGTTCACATGCAAGGTGCACACAGCAGTTTAGTTGTCCTGGAAAAACACCTGCTGGGACCTGTTCATTGTCCCTGCCTGCCCTGAAGATCTTGAGCTAACCCTCAAGTGACTCCCTGACCCGGCCTACCCTCAAGACTTTGAGCTTATCCTCAAATGGCACTCATGGACCACCTGATTCTCACTGCTCATGCCTGCCCTGAAATGCCCGGACTCACGCTCGAGTCACATGATCAGCTGTCAGAGCTAGGAGCACACAGACCTGGTCAACCAGAACAGAGATTCCATTTACATGTCAGATGGAATGCCATGAATGTCTTTCTCAGTTTCTGGTCCCAGACAAGTCTGTTTCTAGGACATCTACCTAGAGTACAAGCTACCAGCCCCTGGCAGCAGGGCAGGGGCTCCGCAGGAAGGGTTTACCCTCTGGCTCTTGGCAAGATGCTGCTTCACTGAAGGAAACATCCCAGTAGTAACTGGAAAAGCACAGCCTGAAATCACCACTCAGTAGTTGCAGTTAGAAAAGCTCACAAACACAAGATTATATAGAGAACTTAAAAAGAACAAACAAACAAACTCTATTCTCTTCACTTTTAAATGTGCTCTTTAAAAAAATGGAGCTAGGAGGGGGCTGAAGAGATGGCTCAGTGGTCAAGAGCACTAGCTGCTCTTCCAGAGGATCCAGGTTCAATTCCCAGCACCCATATGTTGGTTCACTTTGTTATTCCAATCCCAGAGGATCTGACACCCTCTTCTGGCCTCTATGGGCACTAGGTACACACATGGAGTACATACATGCAGGCAGGTGAAAACTCCATAAAGTACATTTTTAAAAATCTGAGAAAAAAATAAATAAAATTTCAAAGTGAATACGATGTTGGAGCTGTTAAACTCAGTCTGGAACTTCTGAAGACAGATGCAGGATGTGAGAGGCTGGGCCTAAAGGTTTTTCCAAATGAGATTCAATTCTACCTCAAAGTAAAGCAGCTCCTAGCAGTGCTAGAGAAAAAGAATTAAATAATGAAAATGAATTTCGTATCACACAGGGCAGGAGCTAAATATGACCAAGGAACACATTAGAGACAGTCAACATGCCTGATGTTCTTTGTAAAACAAGGAAGGAATGAAAAAATAAACACAGATTTCTAAACGGATGCAGGAGTCAGACGCCAGGTGCCACCCTTCATCCACAACCGCTTGGCATCTTCAAGCAGTGAACGAACATTTTCGGGACCACCTCGACTCCCCACCTCCTCCAGTTATCTGTGGGATGATGAATTTCAGGACCCACACCTCGGGTCTTCCTTTCAAGCCACGAATGTTTCCAAGTGAAAGTAAAGGTTTGTCTCTCACTAATATTTTAGGATCAGTTATTTTTATAACCAGCGCAATTTCTCTCGCAGTTAGACCTGCTGCTTCACATAAGCCACAATGCCACCAGTTCCAAAGGCACAGATTTTCGCTGCCACCTTCAACCCTCTATGCTGTCTTAAGTCCTGGAAACTTTGAAGTTCCTCAGGCCACTATCTCCCTTTCAGATTCCTGGGCCATGCACTCAGGCCTATGGTTCTCGCCTTAGGGTTTGGGGGCAGGACATCGTCATCATAGCACTGTCCCCACAGCAGCAGGAGGCAAGCTCGGGTCTGAGACTTCGGGGCCACACAGGTGAGGTCAGGTACCAGGAAAGCCAAGCTAAGGCTTGAGGTCTCGAGGAGGTATCCGGGCCATGCGGCACCATCTAGGCAGGAGAAGGACCTCGGCCGGATGCTACACATCCAAATCGGACAGCAGGCGATTTCCAAGCGCAGGAGTTGCAAGCCCAAATGAGACACTTGGAGACTTGGCCCCACACTTCAGTCCCATTCCATGGAAGGCAATCATCACTAGACATCATTCATCTAGCTTTGCCTGCCTATCACGTCACGACTCAGCCCCCCAGGCTAAAATATAGGCTCCAACCACAGATTCTGAAGCTGGAGAGCAAACTGAAGCCCATCGACTAGTCCTCTGTTAGTCTTCTTCGGACTGTTTTGTGGCTTCCAGGGTTGGGTCCCAACTTTGGACTAAGCATCGAATGGTGGAGGAAGGGAGTGACTTCTGTGAGATGAGAAGCGCATGAATGATGCTGGTATCTTTGACAACAATACACTGCCCTTGACCAGACGCTGAGCGTCTTGACAACAATACACACCCCACTCTTGCTCCAGCTCCCGTCAACCCTAGGCACCTGCTCACCTAAGCCAGGTCTCTTGAGGGAATCCCACACAGGCTCGCCCTCCATGGGGGGACTGTTCCCAATCTAAAGCTTGCCATTTAGATGATCATGTTCCTAAGTTGCCTGAACACATCTTTCCATCTTCCATCTCCATCTTGGCCCCCTTATCCAGGCCAGCTGGTCTAGAGCTTATAATCAGTTTGTCATGCATGCAAAATTTGCCAGTATGCCCAGCTACCCATACCTTGGAAGGCCAGAGACAGGACTGCTGGGCATTGAACTCAGGGCTACTGCATTACGTATTGAGAGGGCTTACTCAGACTCATTCCTTGGAAGACTAATAGACACAAGTGGGAGAAACAGAATAAGAAAACCACAGCCCTGAGAAAGTAGGAGGGGGAGTTACTGTGTGAAAATAAATTCTTTTTTTTTTCAATTATAAAGCAGGACGGGGTGTGTGAACATGACTTTGAGAAGGGGAAAGGGGCAATCCAGGTGGCGTTGGAAGGGCAAACACCATCCCCAAGCTCCTAAGGACGTTGCCCCGTTTCTAACTGATTCTGAGCAGGACGACACAGATTGCTCACTGTAGTTCTATGGAGGCTGACCCAGCACCATCCAACCTCAAAAGCTGCTCTGAATTTTCATCCCCTCAAAATTATGCCCTTCCTCCTAAGTGATTCCATTTTTTTGTGATCCATGATTTTTTTTTCGGGGGTGGTGGTGGTGTCTTTTGTTTGTTTTGTTTTTCGAGACAGGGTTTCTCTGTGTAGCCCTGGCGTCCTGGAACTTGCTCTGTAGACCAGGCTGGCCTGGAACTCATAGTGATTAATGGTTTAGAGAGGTGTGCCAGGAAAATGGGACTTCATCACCCACATCTGAGACTCCAGGGCAGAGAGGGGCCACCAAGCACAGACACAAGAGAGAAGGTCACAAGGGGAATCCCCGGAATGAGGTCAACAGATCCCCCAGGGGCTGGCTGGTTACAATCAGAGCATCTATTTTCCATGTTCTGTGATCTCCAGGTATTTTCCAAAAGTGATACATATTATTATAGGAAATGTCCCCACCCCCAAGGTGGCGCCAGCTCTTCCTTGACAGAATTTCCCCAGCTCTCACTTCTGAAGGACAGCAGGGTGGAGAGGGCTTTCTTCCTCTCTGCCTGCACTCTGTGTGGCAGTGCCATCTAAAGCAAAACCAGAACACACGTTCTGAGGCTGCCAGAGACAAGACGTTAGCTCTTAGCTTCTGAAAGCCATCTCTGGCATCTTCGTAGGAGGCAGGGTACTCTCCTTCTAGGAGGTTTTGTACTTGGCCCAAACTGCTTACCAGAATATGTCCAATTCTACTTTAATATTCTCCAGGACAGGAATACACCATATGCACAATGGTCAAACTTTTTAAAAATTTATTTATTTTTACTTTATGTGCATTGGTGTTTTGCCTGCATGTGAGTCTGTGTGAGGGTGTCAGATCTTGGAGTTACAAACAGTTGTGAGCTGCCATGTGGATGCTGAGAATTGAACCCCGGGTCCTCTGGAAGAACAGCTAATGCTCCCAACCTCTGAGCCATCTCTCCAGCCCCTACAGCAGCCAAACGTGAGGCAATTCGCTCTATCTTAAAGTTATTCTGCAAAGATCAAGAAATAAATCTGGCAGGGCTGGGTTGTGGGATGGTGGGGAGTAAGGTCCTCGGCGCTTGCTTTCTGAAAATCTCCCTTTTGTGGCCGTTCAGCTCAAATTTATACTTTGGCAACAAGCACAAAGACGTCTCTGAGTTTTGTTTCTTGTCCCTGTCCTGTGTTCCACTGTTCCCAGTCTGGACATCCACACTGCGACCACCTCCGGTCTCCAGGAGGGGACCCGATTTGGGCTCTAGTTAGGGAGATCTATGTGTGGGCGCTTGGGGTTGTGGTTGCTATCCCACAGCTGGTATCCCACAGCTGGGAGATCCTCACAAACGATCTGCTCTATGAGATAGAGATGAACAGGCCGGTCTATTGGTGACCCCGCTTCTAACCCCCACAGGCTGGCGAACTCTGGACATGCGGCCCTGATTCTCAACCTGTCAAATGAGACTTAGCTCTGCTCTCCCAGGAGAAGCGCTGTGGAAGATCTGAATGGCAGACAAAAGCTAAGTGCTAGCTCATAGCAGCCCCTTTTGCTAACGGCACACCGGCATGTTGGATGTGCAGGCGCAAGGCTACCGTCCAACCTGGTCTTCCCCACCACAGGCAAACCAGCCTCATCTCAGAGACTGGAAAACTGAGGCTCAGCAAGGTTCACTAACTCATTCAAGGCTCAAACTACACAACAAAGCGGGGTTCTGCCCTGGTTCAATATCAAATTCACTGGGTGGGTCAAACTCAGGGTGGGCAGAGAGTAGGACTGAGGTCACAGCTCACTGGCAGCTAGAGGGTGAGATGTCACCTGCAAGTCATCACCATACTGCTAGGAATTATTACCCTAGGCCTAGAAGCAGGAGCGAAGACCCCGAATGTCTTATCAACGTCACATTCCACGCAAAAATCAAGGGCTGGCATGCTCCTGTCTACGAACCAAATGGTCTGCTACCCCTTCCTGTGAAGAAACATAAAAAGCATCTTCCTGGGATAGGCCACTTCTCTGAATGCTGCCATTCTGTATTAGCAAGAGTGACAGAGAGGAGGTGCTGTGACGGAGAGGGTGTGCCCTGCAGCCTGAGATGTCAACTGTGTCCTTTTATCCTTGTCTAGGTCACCATCCAATGTCTGGAGCAAGTCTTGTTCTCACTTCCTACTTATTGTCTCTTAGTAAAGTTAGATAGAAACTTCCAGAAGARAGGAAAGTTACCCTCCAATGTCTGGAGCAAGTCTTGTTCTCACTTCCTACTTATTGTCTCTTAGTAAAGTTAGATAGAAACTTCCAGAAGACAGGAAAGTTACAAACTACTTTATCCCACAGAGAGACAAAGGGCATCGAACGTCGAGCGGGATTCTCTTCTGGTCCTGGTGAACTAACCAGTTTTTACATATAACTAGCCTGCCATATAACTCGCTCAGAGCCTTTTTTATTCCCTGTGCCCTGTGGGGGCTTCTCCCACTCTCCTCTGCCCGGCTGCAGTCCCTCAGCCCCACATATGTGCGCAGGGTGTGTTTGCGCAAGAGTTACACTTTTAGCTTCAGAGAAATCACACTCCATGGGACACCCACAATGCCCGCCTGGCCAGTGGTTAGCAAAGCAGCCCTGGGACCCCGTGGCACACACAGCATTCCCAGAAGGCAGTGCACTGCAGTGGCAAATGGGTACCTTGGCGTCCTGGCGGCTGCGGGAAGCCAGGGTGATCTGCCTGGCCAGCTTCAGAGCTTCTATTCGCATGATGGCAAACTCTAACTCCTCCTGCCCGAGGGGTAGGGGGTGAGCAGACCATAGGGAAAGGCATCAAGACAGACAGGTTTTCCACATCCAGGAATGAATGTGCCACATAAATGCATATGACAGCGTTCGTGGGAAAACATATGCTCAGCTTTCTCTCACAACCAGCACCTCAGCAGATCATGAAACAGGGGTTTCATTTCCCTTTTGGAGAAAAAAACAACAACAACAACAAAACCCCACCCCTTTGAAGGTGTGTCAAGAAAAATCATGCAGTCNGTTGACCAGCGCTTGCTGTCAAAAGCCAGGCATCTCTCAAGAGGCCTGCTAACAATCTCTCTAGGTTGGCCTCACTTCCTAGGCCAAGGGGATCGCAAATTAAGTGTTAAATTTCCGCAATAGAGATAATTGTTTTATATTCCAGAAATAAGACGGAGTCCAGATGTTGTCTCAATGAGAATCTGGGATTGTCTTATGTATTTAAACAGCTTGGCCTGACCTGATACCTTTGGTTTAGTTAATAAATCATAAACACAGCCTGTGGGGCTATCAATACATCATAAAAATGACTATTGGGGCCAATTTCACAATAGAAATAGAAACAGTCCGTTCAGTATGTAATCACACAATTTGTATAATTCTGGCATCCTGGCTATAGCACACACATATGTCAGTGTCTGAGATGAAATACTTCAACAGGACATTCCCAGTATTGCCTCATTAAGTACTGCCTCAGCTCATAATTTGGCTCAGGGGTTCATTTTCTACTGAGGTTTTGACAAACTCCCAAAAAGTCACATAGGGGCTACAAACCTGAAGTTTCTGAGCAAATACTGGGGGGTTCTTTTCTGCTAAGTCAGGCTCCAGATAGTCAAGTGCACCACAGAGAGAGGCAGGATGGGCCAGCCTGCTGAGGAGGGCATCTGCAGACGCAAAGGCACCCTCCGGAGCTGTCTGAAGGCCGGCAGAGAGGAAAATGGAAAATAGAGGAGAGTAGAAAGATATTGATTTTAAGCAAGGACCACACACCCACACACTGCACATTGCTGCATTAAGGCTAAAGAGAATATCAATTAGTGGCCAATACTCATATTACCATTTGGACTGAGACTGGCAGGCCCCGCTCCTCCTCCCAAAAGCTGTGCCTCAAGAGCCCTCCCCTGGTCAAAGTCACTTTGTCTCCGAGCCAGAGCAGTGGAAGCCACATAACCACTGCTTTTTTTTTTAATCTGAAAATCTCCACGAGTGGGGGGCAAGCTAGTTGACAGGTTTTCCAGGGCCAACATAGGCTCATCCAAGAAATAGTACGAAGGATAAATATCAAGGAAAGTAAAGTTTGAGGAAGGGCCATTTTTAGTAGTGAAAAGATGATTTCAAACAAAAAGGTTAACTCCTCGTAGATTAGAAAGACTTCCAAACGGGAGGGCAACTTTGCAGGGGATGAACCATGGCCAAGTCTGCCACAGGATATATATGCGAGGTCGATTCACATCTAGACCCTTTTGCTGTTCGCTAATTGTGTTTCCAGTATTCAACCCAGCGTCCAACTGCCATAGGCATAGGAGGTGCTCTGTAAATGTTTGTAGCATGAGACAGATCAAACTGCCTAATATAGAACAACACACCAATTCAAACAGTTTCAAACTTGCATGAAGATTGCTAGGAGGAAGGCAAAAGAAAAAAATATAATCGAGCCAATTTGGTTTGTTTAAGACACGTGGAAGACTCTCACATGGGTATTACACACTCTAGGGAGAGCACACGTAACATGCAGGCAGTGGGGACAATGAGGCCTCATCTCAGGGCCATGGGTCCTGCAAGGCTTCAGAAGGGTTTGGGTGAGGAGAAGTTGAAGCCCTGGACCACGAGCAAGAGAAATCGCCTATCACTGAGACCCATGATACACGCAGCTGATCCCCAAAGGAGGATGATCCTTCCTCTATCCTTCCTTGTTTTTCTATACAGGCTAGAGAGGCTGAGCACAGCTCCAGCTTGTCTGTCAGGCAAGTTCCAAGGGGGAAAAAAATGGAAAACACACCTGAGCAAAATAAAGCACGTGACTGAGGGCTGCACAGCCACCATGGAAAAAATGAAGGCCTTTCCCTCGCTATGAATGCAGGGTCTCACAGGCCGACCACTGTGGTCCAGAGTCAGAGTGGGGCCCCACAACCAGGTGAGGAATGACCTCATCAGAGGGCGGAGCCACAGAGCCCCTCAGGCAACACTTACAATCTCAATGGCCTCTGTGGGGGTGCCCAAGGCCATGGCTTCCAGCTCCTTCTGGGAGGACTTCTCTGGCACCTGCAAGAGAGGCTCCTGGTTGGAGACCAGGCCTCGTGTGACAGGATGCTGGAGTTTTGTTGCAGCATTCACAAGGGCTTCAGTCTCCTCAAAACTTGACCTGAGGAAAAGAAGTCAATCATTAGAATCGTCTCCTTGGAGACTCACAGAAGTCTCTTAGGAAGCTCTCAACATCCCACAAAAAGATCCCTTCCAAGTCTGTGTCCAAGGAAAGACAAAGGCCAGGTCCTCAGTAGCCATCCACCTAGAGGCAGGCTACGGTCCAGCCACATTTAAGGGCCAATTGACAAAGGAAGGACACAATAAAGATTCCTTTGGCAAGGGGACTGAGCTCTGGAGTTTAGGGACCAGCCACTTGTGTGTTCTGTTGGAAGGAGGCTATGTTTCACACTCGCTTTCCTTTTTTAGAAAATGGAGACAGGCACCTTTGAGAAGATAAAGTAAGATGCATGAATACAAAACATTCCACAGAGTGCCTGCCACACTGGACCACTCCCGGAGAGATGGCATCACTGTCTTAACACCTGCCACCTGGACAGAGTTCGGTCTGCAAGGTCCACAGTAAGTCTGAGAGACCAAAGCATGAGCTTCCAGTCCTGCTCAGCACAGAGCAAGTATCCAGTGATGGATGGGATGACTTAAATAATGGAGCAATGCCTTATACTTTCCCAATCAAAGGCTACAGCATTCAGAGTGTGGACACTGGCACAGGCAAACATTAACATCGAATTAATAAGAAATGTCTGTTGTGCATTGTATATATGCTAGGCACTCTAACACAGGCTTTCTATACATTCACTCCTGGAAGCCAGGAAGACATTCCCTATGTCTATCACTTAACCACTCTGGGGATAGACAGTCCTCTTTAATCTCCCTAAATCCCTAGAGGTCACTTTATTCCTCTCACTTTACACAGGGAAACTGAGGCATAGGACACCCAAGTAACCCCCCCACCAGATACAGAGCTGGGACTTAAGTTTTCAGTGTTGTAGTACACTGTTCCTATTAGACAGATGACAAAGTAGAGTTGAGTATGAACTGTGTGTGTGTGTGTGTGTGTCTGTCTGTCTGTCTGTCTACTAGAGGGTACTGCCAGTCAGCAGCTTCACCTTCATTCAAAGGGCCCTCAGAAATAGCAGCGCTGCATCTATGCCCTTGTGGGCAGACCAAGTTAGGGGCTACCTGCAGACATGCAATGGAATGAAGTCAGAAAAACAGTGGGAAGGTAGACAAGGACTTGGGGGCCTCTGGCCTAAGCCACAACTCTCTCATCATAGAAGTCATACCCTGAACATGGAGTTGGGGAATCCGACATCCGGACTGGAGGAGACTTGACAGGACTCTCCTGCGAGGTGTCAAACATAAGGTACAAGGCCTGCTTCTTCGGAGTGTCATCTTCCTGCTGCAAGAAGCAAAGTCACACGTCCATTAGCTGGGCACAGTGGCCTGAGTATGCCACCCAAGTGAAGAGAGCACTCATTGACAAGAAACAAGCAAGCCTTCAGTTTTCTCTCGCTTCTGGAAAAGAGGAGAAAGCAGGGGCTGACCAGGAAGGGCCAGGAGGGTGGGAGAGAGGGACCCATGGAGATCTAAGGTGGGAATAGCCTGCTGGTGCTGCTGTGTGCCCTGATCCGGCAGTGCTCGGGAGGATGCAGAGTTAGCCAGCCACGCTCTCAGTCCTCACAAAGGAGTGGGGGATGACAGCATGCTGACCCCAGTGATGAGCGCCGCCACTGAGGCCCTGTGGTTGTCTGAATGAGATGTCCCCCATAGTCATGGGCATTTGAATACTAGCCCCCCAGATGATAGTGTTTGGAAGGTTTAGGAGGCGTGGCCTTGCTGGAGGAAGCCGTGTTACTGGAGGAGGGTTCTGAGAGTTTGAACTCCTATACCTACCCTCTTGCTTGTGGTTCAAGACGTGCCTCGGCTCTGCTATTGTGGACTCTTATTCCTCTAGAACCATAAGCCCAAATTGCTCATGGTGTTCCCTCACAGCAGCAGAAAAGCAACTAAGACAGACCCCAAAAGAAAGAGACAGGGCAATGGGCTTGGCCAGAAACGACAAAGCGTCTTTCTTCTTGGCTGGTCAGGAGGGTCATGAGCAGAGGCTATGGGGGCTGCGGCTCAGAACCTGAGAGCCCATCTATGATCAAGGCCTAGAGGAGAGCGCAGGTGAATCTGGGCGCTGACTATACAATCAATGTATGGTTAAAAGGGAGCAAGAGTTACCGGTAAGGTGGTCAGACTAGAGTCCCAAGACCTGGGGCGATGAGTCTAGGAACGGGGACTGTCGTTTCTATGTAATGGGACAAGTCTGAAGGACCCTGTGCAGCCTTGCTGGAAACCCCACAGCCTAAGCTGCTAGGCCAGCGTAGAGGAGGAACTCACGGGTAAGGAGGAGCCAAGCTTTTCCATGTATTCGATTTCATAGGAGTTTCTGTAGTCCAGCTCTGAAAACAAAAAGGTGAGGTGAGTACCGGGGAGACTGAAGGACCTGGCCCGGCAGGGGGTGTGCTGAGTTTCGGGGGACCCAGCCTCCAGCGAGGCACAGTTCAGCTATCATCAGTCAGTCTGTGAGCTTCCTCCTGGTGGGAGCTATTGCCCAAGGAAATGAAGCCATGTGTCCACAACACACAGGTCTGCAATGGGGGACCCATGCACTTCTATTGTGTTCAGACTGGAGATATAGGAGTTTGGGGGAATGTTTTTTTCCTAACTCTCAAGAGCTGCACATAGGATGACATAGCACAGTGACATCTTAGAATTGTATTGTAACTGTCCCTCTCTGTGAATTAAGTAGCCCCAGGACAAGCAACACTTATCCGGGTTGCTTTGTCGGCTGGTTATTTCCCTCGGTTCTACTGGTAGTTTTGGGGCTGAGATCTGATGTTTTGAGGTTTTAGGGATCTCTCTTGAGGTCTTGTGATCACAGTTACTAGGGAGAGTACGTGAGTTCAATGCCTGCTTGGGCTATAGAGTTAGGTTCAAAGGTAGCCTGGGCAACTTAATGAGGAGACTTTTGTCTGAAAATGGGAAAAATTAAGAGGGCTGGGGATGTCGTTTTAGTGGGAGTGCTTGCCTGGAATGTACAGCACCCTAGGTACCATTCCTAGTACAGGGAGGGAGGGAGGGAGGGATGGAGGGGGAAATACTTCTTATCTGCTTTAAATTCTGAACCTCAGATGCAGGCATGCAGATAAAGTCAAGTAGCACCCTCTCACACCAGGCCACATGCAGGTGGCAGCCTAGGAACAGTTCCCCCATTAGCACCAAGTGGCACTTGTCTTCACAACTTCAGGGGGGGCTGAGTCACTGAAGGATAGGGCTACTTCACACTGAAGAGGTCCATAGTTATGTTTAAAGGATCCTCTTGTATCCAAGGACCACTTGGGAGAATGACCTCACCCTGTGGCATCACAGAGCAAAGAGGAATGGACCGTTTGCCAGAATCTAATTGCTAGAGCTTTTACTAGGGAAGTGCCCTGGGCGGGGGATGAAGCGTCTTCGTTTCTTAGAATGAAGTCTAAGTCCAGCTTATTGAACTGCTCTGTGCCGGCTGATTCAACAAAACGAAACTCAAAGTGCCACACTGTCCTGGGTAACATGACAAAGTGTGACAAGAAGTCCTGCAGTTAGTTATACACTCCGAAGAATGACGGCCAGACTTACTGTCGCTCAACCTAACATTTCTCTTTAAACACAAGCGATGTTTTATTAAGGAGAGATGGGCAGAGAGCCCTGGAGGAGGATGAGACTACGCTCACTTTCTCCTGTCCCCCTTTCTCAGTCTCAGTTATGAGACAGCCTTGGCGCCCACCCAGGCAGACAGCTTGCTCGCTGCTGGATGTGGGCAGAAGGGGTAGATGCAGTTGTGTGTAGAGAGGCCAAGTGACTATGCAGATTTGTGGGTCTAAAAACAACTGTTCAGAACTGCAGAGATGGCTCAGTGGGTAAGAATAGGCACTGCTCTCCGAAAGGACGGGATTCAGTTCCCAGCACCTACACAGAATGGCTCACAACCACTGGAAACTCCAGCTCTTTGGATCACATGTCCTCTGGACTCCAAGGGCACCCATAAACACATGATGCAGAGAAGTTCATGTAAGCTCCCATGCACATGAGGGCAGGGAGCCTGGTCTACTCTCATCACACAGCATGTAATGAGGAAGCCAGGCAGGCACCTGCACAGATCACCTCAGGCCTTCTCAGTGTGCAGCCTCTGTTTCCTGTCTTAAAGTGGGGAACTACAGGATCTGCCACAGAGTTCAGAGGAAATGAAGCCCTACGTGCAAAATGATAGCCCACTTTTCCTCTCCTCTCGAATTGCAGCCCTGAGCTGATTCATTCTGAGGACCACATCAGCGCCCCCAGATGTGTGCTGAACTTGTCCTTACTAAGAGAACAAGAGGGAAGACCCAGCGAGCGGCTTCTCTATCCAGAGCATTACAGAAGTGGTAACAGCAAAGCCAATGCCCCCTAAAGCCATAGTGTCTTCGTGTGGGTGGGTGGATTCCAACACCCAAATCTTTACTGTCATTTCCTAAGGAGGCAGATTTCACAGAGTTTTGTCTCAAAGTTAAATATCATATGCCTGTTTTCAGAATTCTCTCTCTCTCTCTCTCTCTCTCTCTCTCTCTCTCTCATATGCATGTGGGTATAAATAGTCTACATGTATGAATGTGGGTGTGCACGCCACAGTGCATGCACAGCTGTCAAAGGGCAACCTTGCCATTCTTTGCCCTCCACTTGTCTGAGGTGGGCTTTCTTGTTTTGTCTTGTTTCTTCAAATAAATACGGCAGGCTAGCTGGCCACTGAGCCTCTGGAGAGTCTCCTGTCCCTGCCCATAGCTCCCTGCAGGAGTGCTACGATCACAGACCCGTATACTGCACATCAGGCTTTTGACAGGGGTTCTTGGGATTTGACCTCAGGGTCTCACACTGGCACAGCAAGCACCTTTACTCCCCGAGTCAGCTCACTAAGCCCTCCCTTGATTTTTGCAGAAACAGTTGTCAGAAAGTTTAGTGACTGTGTTAGCACACACTCCCAGATCAAATGTGTTTAATTCTCATTACAAGCCCAAGCTTGTTTCTAAATGCTTTTTCTGGTGTTCAGATTTGTTTGTTTTTCAATCTAGCTCAAGAGAGGTGGGCCAGCAGGGAGCTGGAGATGATATCAATGGGAAGTGAGATGCCTGTGTCCAAATGTCCTCGCTGCTTCTGGGACATTAGGCTTCTCTGGTCCCTATACTTCATGCGAGTAATGGCTGCTGCAAAGTTCAAACTGACTGAGCCGATGCTCAGCTGTCTGTGTACCCTGGCCTTGTGTTTCTTCTATCTAAACCCATCTTCAGCACCTATGATGTTCATAGTAGTTAGTGTGGGGACATGGAAAGGAATAAGAACTGTTGCCTTCAGTAATGAACAAGAAACGCACACACGTCTTCATCATGGTGCTAAGAGCCCCCAAATCAAGCATTAAAGGCAAGCAGGGAAAGGAGTGGCTATCCAGGCAAAGGTTGAGACAGGCAAAGATGGGAAAGGGAGAGCGAACTTCTGGTTCTCCTGTTTCTATCTTCCAGACTGCTAGGATTATAGGTGTGTGCCACTACACCTAGTACTTATGCAGTAGGGAATTAACCCAGGGTTTCATGCATGCACGTGACCACCTGAGTACACCCCAGCCCTAAGATACATGAATTATTCAAGTCAAACAACCAGAGAGGAAGCAGAAACTCAATACACAGCACAAAGGAAGACACTGAGAGACAAGTGCTTGGAATCTTCCCAAATCAACCAAGTCCTCATTAGCAAGCCTGGGGAAAACCTCTGGCTCCAGGCTTGGTTAAACTGTGTGACCATATTGTCTGACCAATCTGTGGGGGATATGAACAATGATGGCACCAAAAGACTCATAGGCGGGTTGACCTATAGTCAAAGTTCTATGCTACCGAGGTTCCTTTGGAGCTGTGTCTTTCAAAACTACAGAAGGTATCAGAAGTCATCCAGCCAAGAACAAGCAAGTAAGGTTTCAGGATCTGGGTTAGTGGGGACTAGTCTGGTTCTCAGCAGGCATCATGTGGTCAAGGGGCAGCAGCTCTCAAGCCTTAGCTTTGCATACAGCGGGAGGTGTACAGGTTGTCACACAGGTAATGGTTACCTGGCTGGCAAGTATCTTTCCTGGCTCTTTGCCCCCTAGCGACAGTATTCTCCAAGGCAAGGTGTGGGTTGGGCTGGCCACCGAGTTGCTTACCCTCTGAGGGCGAATTGAATTTGGTCTCATTTACAAAGTTAGACAGATCCGAGGGCTGCGGGAAGTCCTGTTTGTCAGCATCCAAGTCCACTGTCATACACGTCCACTTCTGGCTGGTGACGGCCAGTTTCTCCTCATCTGTGGCATGGACCACTGCAGAGATTGCTGGGGGTGCTTCTGGCGTGGCAGCTGGAGTGGAGTCCTATGAGGAGAGGGGACAGCCTCTTCTTTGACCCAGTCTCAGAATCCATGCCCCCCAAAATCAGGGAAACTCCTCCATTGATGATTGATTTTAGAGAGTGACCATGGCTTTACCAAATTAATTAATTAAAAAAAAGCTAGACATGGTAACTCCTGTCTGTAATCCTAATATTTGGGAGGCTGAGGCAGAAGGATTGCTGGGAGTATGAGGCCAGACTGGGTGAGGATGTAAGACCCTTTCTCCAAGGACTGGGGATGTGGCTCTATGGTATGCTGCTTGCTTAACTTGCATGTGCAGAGTCCTGGGCTCAATACCCAGCACTGAAAAACAACAAAAAGCCTCAGTATGATGGTTCACCCCGAGATCCCAACACTCAAGAGACTGAGGCTAGCCTGGGCTATGTAGTAAGTACCAGGCTAACCTGAACTAGTGTGAGACCCTGTCTCAAAACAAAACAATAAAGGCTGGAGAGATGGCTCAGAGGTTAAGAGCACTGGTTGCTCTTCCAGAGGTCC
>LOJH01015045.1:8026-18350 GCA_001685095.1 Ellobius talpinus | reverse complement strand
AGAGAGAGAGAGAGAGAGAGAGAGAGAGAGAGAGAGAGAGAAGCCCTCAGCCAGACTATCAGAAATGGCTGGCTCAGGTTGTGGATAGTATGTCTTATATAATGTTGGGTCTAAAGAAAATGAAGAGGAACTCTGTCTGGTGGGAAAGAACTCTAAGAGTAGAATGATTTGGGACTTTATCAGAATTAATACCTGACTGAGTGAAGGATATGCATGAACCCCTTCTAGTAACATATGTAACTGATCAGTCATGGGCCTAGAAGCAAGGCTATAAATTCAAATACAAACTGGTTTTTGAAAGAGGCCCAGGGGTTGGAAACAGCCTGTCTTTGCCTGTGTTTGATTTTAGTGACCACTTGAAAACACTTCTGCTAGATCAGGTTTTGAACACAAGGCAAAAATGCTTATGTTTTAGCTGATAGTTACTGTTACTGTCCTGGTACTGTGCAAGACATGCCTCGTGTATGCTAGTGAGCTTTTCTGAACACCTTCTACATAGCTCACACTTGTCTCTAGCCCATCATGTTGATAGGGCTGCCATGGCTGTTAAATCCCATGCTGTATGTATGAGAACATCTTCACTGCCTGCTGGAAGTACCTATGCTAGAACTTGAAACCCTGGATTATACGGCATTGATTTACCAAGAGTGGGTCTTGGCTAACATGGTCCCTCAATATGTGATACTCATCATAGCCTAGGCAATACGAAGTTTAGAATCATCGTGTTTACTAGATATAACTAAATAGATCTTCTTCAAACTCCTATGCAACTCATTAATGCTTTCAATTATAGCAGAGTGTGTGAAATCACTTCATTTATTGAGTTCTTCACTAGATACTTTGGGTAATGTGTAAAAATAATTACATGCTCTCAAAATGTGGTACAGAGCACACCTAGAATCCAAGAACTTTGGACATAGATTTAGGTAGACTGATACCTGTAAACCTGTCGGAGCTACATATTGAGTTAAAGGCAAGACTCAGTCTCATAGAGGCCCTATCTGTTGTGGAACATTATTAGTTGAAGATGTGCTACAGTTGTTCATGATGTGGAATTTGTTTAATGATGGAAACAGTGTTGTATTTTTTTAGGTTGCATTTGTTTAACTCTGTGAAATTGTTTAACGCTGAAATTGTGTGTGTGTTTTTTTTTGTTTTTTTTTTTGCCTGTTTAAAACACCTGATTGGTCTAATAAAGAGCTGAACACTCAATAATCAGGCAGGAGAAAGAATAGGTGGGGCTGGCAGGCATGGAGAATAAATAGGAAGATAAATCTAGGAAGAAGGGATCAAGGAACAAGAAAAGAATGAGAGAGGACACCAGGGACCAGCCATCTAGCTACACAACAAGCCACGGAGTAAGAAGTAAAGAAAAGATATACAGAAATAGAGAAAGATAAAAGCCCAGAAGCAAAAGATAGACAGAATAAATTAAGAAAAGCAGGCTGGAAACATGCCAAGGAAAGGCTGGACATTTATAAGTAAGAATAAGACTCCACATATTTATCTGGGAGCTGGGTGGCAGGCTCTTCAAATAGTAAAGAGTAAAAAACAAGCAGCAACACCCAACTCTTAACACCAAGGCCTGGGAAGGTAGTTCAGAGATACAGCACTTTACCCAGTATGTGCAAGTGTCTGGGTGAGAATCCAAGAACCACAGAAAGTATAAAAGTGTGAAGAGAGTCACCATTTATACTTAATGTGAGGTCATGGATCCAGTGAATATATAAAGACAGTCTAGTTTTAGAGCTTTAAACATCACAGGTTGTAGCAAATACATACTACCAGTATAGATTTTGGATTGGGCCTTTTACCAGCAACTATTTAATACCTGAGCACAGATGGTTAAGCATTTGGGGGGTGTACTCATGTGAATGTGAACATTTTTGTGTGAGTACATTTGGCTAAATTTTTTTCCAAAGGAGAAATGTAAACAATATTTACATCTTATCACAAGATTCCAACAACAAACTCAGGTTTGACCCCACCAGAGTTCACTCTGGGGAACCAATGAGTTTATTGGGCTTCCTTATAGAGCATAGTTGAGGGACTACTTACAAGTATGTAGGTGATTATTCCACAACAGACAGTACCTGAAAAGCTTTTACCCATCAAAGACAAGGGCTTCATCAAAGCTGTATAAGTAAGAGTGTCCTCACCTGCCTTCCCTGGCCTAGATCCTCCAGCTCCTCCCCCTGGCCATATGCAATTGAGACAGAGTTAAATATAACAGGTAGAAGGGCATGGTGTCACATGCCTGTAATCCCAGTTCTCAGGAGGCAGAGGCAGGTGGATCTCTGTGAGTTGGAGGAGATCCTGGTCTACAAGAGCTAGTTCCAGGACAGGCTTGAAAGCTACAGAGAAATGCTGTCCAGAAAAATCAATATATATGTTTGTAACAGGTAGAAGAGAATGGTTGGATACCCAGACGAGTGTCTGGTTATGTTCCCCAACCCTCAGTGAGAAGCTGTAAACAGTAATACAAATAATTTAATATTTTTGTAAGGAAGCACAGCTGACTTCCCTATGACTGTGGTGGCTTGGTTCCCACCAGTGAACATGCTGGAAGTTAATATTGTCTTTCTCAAGGACTCTACACCTTACTTCTTAGAGTTAGTCTCTCACTAGACTGCTGTTAAATAAGGTGCAAAGATTCACCTATAGTTCCCTCACCAGCAACATAATTAGAGGCATAAGCAATCATACCCAGTCTTTACACGATTGTTAGGGATAAAACTCATACGCTTGTGTCTGCACAGCAAGCACTTTCTCCATGGAGTCCCCTCCCAAGTCCAGTCAGTGAGACTTTTAAGATGAAAAGTATTAATAATCAGTTCTCTTTAATAATATGTGAAATTTGCCTTGTTAATAAAGGGACTAGATAAAGTAAAGAAACCAAACTCGGCTAGACTCATGCATTCTCTCGTCTGCCAATTTCAGCATCAGTGCTGTAGATCAAGTCTACTGAAAACTTTAATTGAGAGGAGCTCAGAGGCTATGATTGGTAGCATACAGGAAAGGTCCCTTAACATTAACCTAGAAAGGTGTTGATATTAATTCCCAAGGCCAGATCCTTAATAAATGCAGTCATCTAGAAGTCTGGCCACATATTCAGATGTTAGGGTTGGTTTCAGAGTGTTCAGAAATGGAACTATAAAAATTTATAAGTCTTTAGTAAAGTGTGGAAAATCCTTTCTCAAGTAGGCAATTAAATGTGAAATTAGCCAATATATCAGAATCTTTGGAGAGGAACTATGGGCCATGAGAAGTCAGAGAAAGTGCTGGAGTGGTAAAGACTGCCTGGCCTATTTGTTGTAGGTGTACCAGCCTACTGAAATAGCTCTTCTCTGAAGGGCATGTGCTGCTTAAACAGAAAGTAGGACCACCCAGTGGTCAGATTCTCAACCACATTTGAGGGTCCCGCAGTGCAAGGGGTTTCTATTTCAATCTCTGTGCATACCTATATATCCAAAACAGAGAATAAACTAGAGTTATCTGAGTTTGGCATGCGCTGTCAGTATTCTTTAAACATAAAGGAACTACCCTACTTCAACAGCTCTGTCTTCATTTTGTTTTACAAAATCAGTCTGGTGGAGGACTGTCTGGGGGCACTCCTTTAATCTCAGCACTTGGGAGGGAAAGACAGGCAGAACTCTGTGAGTTTGTGGACAGTTTGTCTGCACTATATAGAGAGCCTCATCCAGCCAGGGATACACAGTGAGACTTGGTGTCAAAGGGAGACACAAAAGAGCAGGCTAGCAAGTCACAAAAAGTTCAGGAGTTCTTGCTGCCCATTCTCATTGTGTTCAACAGACTCTTGTTGAAGAGTTCTTTACTTTTTTCTTGCTACAGTGCAGGCTGCAAAGGTTGTAATGTACAGCAGTAAAGCTAAAAGGTAAGCAGAGAGATACAATAGAATGGTCTGTATGTGAAAGTTAATTTTAAATACAGGTCATGTAAGAATGAACGCTTTGGCTTATAAACATGAATTCAGAGTTAAGAAGTAAAAAGTAAAATAAAATGGCTGGAATGTATTAGGGCTGGAGTCACTCCCAGGTGATTCCATTAGCTACCAGGGCCCTTTGCTTGTCTTGTTTTTATATTTCCTGATACTGATCAATAGAAACCCCTTCCTTTAACAAATCCCCCCAAGTGACAAAAAGTCACTAAATTAGTATTTATTTTGTAACAGAAAATAGCCAATTCTGCCTACAAATGGCATAATTAATTGGGATTAATTTCATGGGAAAATTTTGTCGTTACAAGTGTGGATGAAGCAATACATCAAAGAGACGTCGCCACTATGAAATCAATCCTAACGTCACCTTGATTACTGTTCCAGTGTGTGTCACCTGTAACATCCATCAGTCACGGTTAGTAGCAAGCATCATAGAGAACAAATATAATTTGCTATTTCTTATTGGAACTTTTCAAGATGAAAGATAATATGCAATCAGGAGCCCAGCAAAGAGCTGAAAGAATCCAGTCTCTAAGGGAAGCAGAGGAGACAGGAAGAGAGCCCTGAGGATGACTGAGAAGTAATTAGGAGCAGGAAACAGGAGTAATTTTTCACACGGATATGGAAAGGACTGATTCTGTTTGGGGGATGTGGACTTCCCAGGACACTTTCAGAAACACCATTGGGCTTTCTTTCTGTAAAGGAACATGATCTGTGGTACCCACAGGAAAGAGAAATAACAAAACTTTATGACAATATTCATGTTGTCCTTATCTTTTCTTCTTTCTTAAATAGCACCAATTTTCTGATGTATCAATTTTGGTCACAGTAGAGCAAATGGCGAGTACACTTACAATTGATTTTATTTTGAGTAGCTCCTTAATGAGACACAGTGCATAAAATGTATGACTATAAAGGTTTCCTTCACATCCTTTTTTACTTTTAATTCATTCCTCTGGGAGGTCCTCATTGTAGCACTTGTATCATTGTCAAAAAGGCAAGGAATGAGGGCCAGCTAGGCCTGTCATGTATGCTAGCAAGGCAATCAGGACGTACGTACTGAAACCATATTGATGTGAGCAGATTATATCAAAGACACTAACACTAAGAGAAAATCGGGTGCTAACAGTTGACAAATGTGTGGAAGGCCACAGCTGTCAGAACACTTTTATTGGAAAGGAAAATCAGATATTTGAGCTGCTACCCCAACCCTATATAACACCATAGATCTATAGCAGGTTAAGGGCAGTTTCTGTGAGCAGTTGAAGCCCAGCAGTAGAGATGACTATGCAGGAATTATCTAAAGAGGATAAAGTAGAAATATCATTTCTGTGAGGGAAGGGAGTTGTTGTATGCTGTACATATTATTGCCCTGTAGCCCTGCCTCTTTTTGCCACATAGATTCATACAATAAAATCTATAGGGTCAAATCTCTAATGTTGGTGATTCAACTCAAAAGTAGCATGGTAAAAATAAAAACTATTTAGAGGCAGAAACTGTATGAAATTTCATAAAAACAGCAGCCTTTAAATGTTTTAGCTATGGTCAGTCATAATGAAAGATACAAATAACACAGAAATATCACTTTGTAATTTTCCTTTCTCCATACCAAATCATTTCTTGACTGAAGTAATAGCACATCAAGAAAACTCCATGAACTTCAGTCTTAGCTTGGGGAAGTCTAAACTTGGGTGTAGTCTTTTCAGTGCTTAAATGGTAGCTTTTGCTTTGAAGTTGTATGTGTTTGCTCTCTGTTTTTTTTTTCAGGTTTCAGCTACCTTTAATTCAGGGTGCATTTGTTATAAGTTTAATGAACTCCCAGTCCCCATTGCCTGGCCTTATTGTTAGCAGAACTGATCATTTTATTCTACTTGAATAGGAATCATGAGTAAGTAAGAAAAAGACCTGGCAATACTGGAGCACCCAAGAATTAAGAAGATCCAGAGACCTCAGTTTGCAAATCCTACTAGGGGTCATTGCTTCAGGATTCAGAAATTAGACATTTATGCTTCTAGGCACTAAAGGCAGAGGCTTATGTTTCTTGCCATTATACACATATGGCTCTAGCACTTGGCAGTTGTGCAATCTTCAGCTTCCAGCAGCAATGGTCAGCAACAACAAAGAACACAAGGAGTGGTGCAAGTGGCAGATTAGTACCGGACAATAGAAGGCGGTAGGCAAAAGTCATTTAACAACAGTGGGCTACAGTGTTCGACAGATATCAGTGAGCAGCAGCAGGCAGAAGTGAGCAGAAGCAGCAACTGCAACCTTCTGTTGTAGCTCTTTGTGCCTTGTGATCAGCCTATAAAAACAAAAGCTTCCTCCTCAATAGTGGTGCCATTGCAGATTTCAGATCTGGAGTGCCTGAGATTTTCATGTGTGATGCAGATCTTTGGATTTCTTCCAGTGGTCAGGTCCCCACAGCCCCTTTCTCCATTTCTTTGTAGCTCTTTTTAACTTCTTCACCTTGAGTACCACTGCTACTGCTTTCCCTAGCTCCTCCTAGCAAAGTTGCCACCTGCTATTCTTTGTGTTAGCACCTCAGTCAATGCTACTAAAAATACAGATCAAACACAGTCAAGCAAAAGAATACCTTAAAGGAACCAATTGTAAGATCTAATATTGCAGCAAGACCCAAACGGGAGTGACATGTGCATATTTAGAAAGAGTGAGATGGGAGCAAAATATTCTACTTCTCCAGTCAGAAAGAATGACGTGGCAGACCTTTCTGCAAAGGAAGGACTGCACCTACACTGATAATGGCAGTCAATAATTTTAGCAAACATCTAGGTGTTTACCTGCCATAGGCTTTTTGTTTGGTGAACCAGGAGAAGGTAGAAGTGTCCCTCCTCTATCCAGGTAGAAATGACTCACAGACACTTATTTAGTGAAAAATCAAAAAAGAGCAGATTGAAATATTCACAAGTAAGACAGTATCTTCATGAACCAGAGATGTGTTTCAATAGCAAACAGACATGGTTACTAAGCATGTACCTCAAGACATCATCTCAAGTCAACTGATAAGTCACAGGAAGGCAGCCTAGCTGGCTGCCTGTTTAACTGTTCTTCACTTGAGACATCAATAAGTGACACAGGACTTTACAGTTCAAAAGATGGGCTAAGTTTGCATTTATGAAGCTGGAGGTTCTGAAAATCTTTATCCTTTTACATTAGACTTGGAAATTTGAGGGATCAAAGGCCATGATTATCTCCTATGATATATAATCTTTTAAATAAGTGGTTATTATTATTATTATTTCAAGAAGAATTGTCTTAAGAGGCTCTGAGCATACAACACAAAAAATAAAATGCTTCTCATCTTTCTAGTAAGTTCCAGCAGCTTTATCTACAGTGCTCCGAGATAGATTTGCATATGAAGTTCTGCACAGTGAGCACCTTTAGGAAACAGTAAATCTACCAAAATTAGTGATTTCACCATTTGTCAAAACCTCTTGATGTTCAAACACAAACACTTGCAAAGCTTGTAGAAAAATTCTAGTTAATTAGGACCCAGGACCTCCTAACCAAGGTGCAGGAAACCAGCAGAAAATATTTTAGGCAGACTCGTTTCAAGTGTTATATTTCTCTCTTTTGATTTTTGTATTTCTCAATATTATGGTCTGCATGATTTTAATACTTGATAGTTCTTTGGTAATTTAGGTAATTTTCAGAAAAATATTAAAGTCTGAAATACAGAATTAAAAATTGTTAAGTAAAATGTTTTCAGTGTGCTTCTAAATATAATGCTTAAAGAAAATATGTAACAAAGGGTATTTATTCCACAAATACAAACAGTTTAATATACATAATCTGGTAAATGAAATCCACCAATTAACATTTAAAGAAATGCCATTGTTCTAAATGTATTTTCAGAACATGCTTGATTAAAAAAATACAAAAGTTTTGACTAGAAAAAGATTATAAAAACCACTTTAAACTGTTACAACTGTCTAAGATAATAAACAGCAGTGACTGAGCAACCCCAGGGCATGTTCCTGATGGTTCCTGAAATGACAGAAGACTGTCTGCATCACTACACCCATTCAAAGTATACTGCGTGTCCACGTAAATGAAAGAAGAGTCCATGTAGGAGAGGATTAAAAAATAAGATATAATACAGATAATTAAAAATCTACTACCCATTCAAAAATGATAATGCATTAGCAAAGTTAGCCAGGAACTTAATAAACCTTTTTATCTATCTATCTATCTATTTATCTATCTATCTATCTATCTACACACATACATACACATATTTTCGTGTATGTATTTATACATATATATATATATATTTATACAAAGTCAAAATAAAAGCATGAAGCTTAACAAAATTTATTTCATGTTTAGGAAATTAAGAAAAGAAACAGAATTAGTGGGTATGCCAGTGACTGAGATTGGAGTCCAGACACAGTGAACATTGATGCATCGAGCCTTGACTGTTATAAGACATTCATGGGAAATCAAATTCTTCTTTGTAAAAATCTTTACTGCTCACCAGTAAAGTACAACATACACATAACCAATTTCAAAGGGAAAACTGAACTTGTCACTTAAAATGATGCCCCTCAAAGTGAATAGGTAGAGAGCAGAGTCAGAGCCATAACAACATACTTATGGGAGTTTGCTTTCAACAGCCTCAAACTGGAACCAGCCCTGATGTTCATGTCAGTAGAGTCTATGTAAGAGTCAGACAGTAAAATACGCTTAAATGATAGGAATTGTCATGGAAGGCTCTCATACCCAATCAAAACTCGAGGAAAGAGGAAAGAGCAGGTGAATGACAGAAGGATTTGTCATGGGGATGATCAAAGCAGGCTTGATACAGGCCTATACTTTTGTCATTCTCGGTTGACTGAAATATGTGTTTGCTTCATTATAATTTATTTGGCTTCTTCCTTGGATTTATGATCTCTCAGTGTATCTAACAGAGAAAACAAAAGTCATTTTTTTAAAAAAAGTGCCTTAATCTCTTATCCAAACAGGGATAATCATGTTCATCTGGGGACAAATGACTGTCAGAGATACATTCATATATTTAATGAAGGATTTCTACATTCATCAAGTTGATGACACTGGTATCATTGGCTAATAGATACACTTGCTATTGAACAAGTTTACTTAATTAGACTTTTGACTTCCTGCTTGCAGCTGTAATATGTCAGAAGCATCAATTATTAGTCTCTGTAGAAGTCTTAGCAACAAGTTTGGAAATGAATTTTTAACTGTGCTGTGTGAGGTTTGGTTCAGAAACTAGAACGCAGTTTTCTGTTTGTGTTTGATTTTACTGGTGCGATACCAGGTTTCTATTCCATCTTTCTTTCAGATATGCTTTGTTTATGGCCTGATTCTGTTTTGTTTTATTGTTCAAGCTTTTTTTTACCAAACATGAATATAAAAGTGAAGCATTGGAAGCAAACTATAGTGTTACACAGCTGTAATCTAATACCTGAGAGGTAGAGAAGGGAGTATCAAGGTCATTCTCACCGACATAGTGAGTTTGGAGCCAGCCTAAGTCAAGTATATTCCTGTCTCACTGAAAAATAAACTGAGAGATACAGGGAGTGGCTCTGGAAGAGGGGCTTCTACACTGCCACTTGACCTCTTGACCTCTAGGTCTGCTATATGCCTCAAGAATGAAACATATAAACACAATAAACAAACTAAGACCAAAACCCCCTGAGCCTTTCATTGCTATGGTAAAATGGCATAATCAAAAGCAAGTTGAGGAGGAAAGATTTATTTCATCTTCTACTTTCACATCATCATCCATCACTGAAGGCAAGAACCTGGAAGCAGTAAGTGAAGCAGAAGCAAAAACTATAGAGGTATGCTGCTTACTGATTTGCTTAGCCTTTAAATCCACCTATATACAAGGGACTACTCCCTGTCCAGGTGAAAAAACATTCACAGTGGGCCGGCCCCTCTCACATCAGTCATTAATTAAGACAATGCCCTTGTCTAGGGCCACTTGATGGAAACATTTTCACCATTGGGGAACCTCTTCATAGATGCCTCTAGGTTTGTAACAAATTGATAAAAAAAATACCAGCACCATTGACCCCTAGTTAACTTTGCATACAAACACATCATAAACCATGACCTTTCCTGTGGAGACACGGAACTGGCTTAGAGTGCAGGCTCCTCCTGGGACAGATGAGACGAAGTTGGGAAAAGGTTGCTTGGCAAACCAAGCATAGATGAAAGCAAACTTTCTCTGCCCATTTCTCAAACGTTCTGTCAGAATCTGTACCCTGGATAAGGAAGTGGCCTTTGAGCTCAGTTCTTCACGCTCTACCAGTAACAAAGAAGTGTTTTGCTTCTGTATACTTTTTGCCTTGTTTCTATGTACTTCTTTTCATTTTTATT
>LOJH01015044.1:10236-24084 GCA_001685095.1 Ellobius talpinus | reverse complement strand
ATCTCTCTCTCTCTCTCTCTCTCTCTCTCTATCTATCTATCTATCTATCTATATCATTTATTTATCTTTCTATCATCTATCTACTATAAGCCTTCATTATCATCTAATTATCTTCTATCTATTATATATCTTTCATCTATCTATAAGTGTATCACCTACATATTATTTACAGAATGTTTGCAAAAGGTCAAAGAGGCCAAAATAAAGTTTAAGGAGCACAGACAACTTGCTAGTGGCAGAAACAGAGATATGATACTGATATAGAGTCATGGTAGTGACTCTAAGATATTAGGTTACAAAGCAACTGGAGGGGGAGCAGAACAGGGCTACAACGTTTTAAGTCTGAACAGGTCTCAGAACTGAGCAGGGCTACAGNCAGGGCTACAACGTTTTAAGTCTGAACAGGTCTCAGAACTGAGCAGGGCTACAGAGGACAGTAGTAGGCTTGTGAGAGCTAGAGACATGCAAGTTTCAGTACAAAATCCAGAAGATAAATGAACGGACAACCCTTCAAGTAGGTCATCTACAGAGTAGGATTGAGCTGGTCTGAAGCTCCAGGGATGCCCTGTTCTCTGTCTCCTGCTATACATTGCAAGATGTCAGATGACAGTGCTATGGGTATCCCGATCCTCAGAGCATTAGGTACCCTTCTCTTTATGGGGTCCAAGTGAAGGTATTGCAGTCTAGTCTGTTTGGTAAACTTCCAGAACTAAATTTTCTTATCCTTTCTTTGTTTTATTATTGTCAAAGATAAATCTATTTATTTTATGTCTTTGAGTGTTTTATCTACATGGACAAACGTATACCATATCCATGCCAGATGTTCCTTCAAATTCAGGAAGGAATCTCTGATTCCCTGGAACTGGAGTCAAAGATTGTGTGCCACTGTGTGGGTTCTGGGAACTAAACCTGTTTACACTGCAAGGGCAAGTGTTTTTAACTTCTGAGATATATCTCCAGCCACTAGAATTAATTTAGTTGATATGGTTTGAAGATATACATGCACTTATATTAGTAAGCTTAAAAATACTATCTTTTTATACTCTTGAATAAGATATCAGTATGCATCTTATGAATGAGCCTGTCCAAGTAGTAGTGCTTACAAGCAAAATGAGATGTGACATCCTGTCCTTGTGTTTAGACTCAGAACGCAACCAAGTGTTACTCCTAAAATTTAGTGAACTAGGTCAGTGTATGTCCAATACCTTTCCTACTTCCTGCTGGGGTAGGTAGAAACACATAACAGAGGGAAGCAGATTCTAGAACCAGTACCATGTGATAAACTGAGCTGCAGAAGGAGCCAATAGATGTACAGGGGTGGCCTGGCCCTTTATAGCTTGGTTCATGTGGTCAGAGAACTACTGCAAGTGCCCAGAAAGCCAGGTCTAGACTGAGTAAACCTCAGAACAGGAACAGCATGTTTGAAAATGTGCTTAGGTGCTGAAAAAAAGAAAAATGGGTATAGAAATTCTTAGAAAAGTGAAATAGTTTGAGAATAATAAAGTTTTAAAAGAAGGAGTACAGTAACTTTGGTGCTGAAGAAAGAAAAAATTGGGTACAGAAATTCATATAAAAATAAAATAGTTTGAGAATAATAAACTTTTAAAAGAGAGAGTACAGTAATATAAAAGAACAGCCATGTATGGATGGGGAATACTATAATACAAGGTGTGATGACCTTATATAGTGCATGATGAACTTTAGATATCCTAAATACTAATGAGCAAAAAACCAGCAGCTCTTGAAAACACTGGATTCTAGAAAAACTGCTGAATTAAAAGAGCCTATTATTTTAAGGCTTTCTTAACCTGAGAATGGAAGTCAGGAAATATATTGTGTTGGGGGAGAGGCTATGCTTTTGTTTCCATAGGAGAAGAAAAGCCATCGATTCTTTCAAAATTAAAAAAAAAAGATCAGATTTGACTGAAGAAGACCTCCTGGAAATCTTGGCTGCAGACCTGAAGGTAGAAACCAAGAAAAACTACAAGACAAGTGACACATATGCTGATCCCTCTACATGCGAACAGCTCTGAGACTGAATGATACATAAATCTTGCTAGCCACTGAATCCTCATGACTTATATATTACATGCTATCCTTTCATATAGCTTGGATGAAGATTTATATTACAGTTAGGTCATGCAGTTCAATGGACTTAAAAGTTGACAAATGTCTTTTACCTGCTCAAACACTGAGCAGAAAATTATCTATAGCTGACATATCCCACATTTCATACTCGTGTTTAAGGCAGATATATACATATATCATACTTTTAGAAGTTTGTGTATTTTTAGAAAAAAAGGAACAGACTCCATTGAAGACAAGAAAAGTAGCCTAGGTAGTCCAGCCTCTCAGAATTTGTTGCTTTTTCCTCAAAAAAACAGTTCAAGACAACTTCAAAGCTGATATCTGATAGGGTCCAGTCTCACAGACTACTTCAACCAGGATTTCACATTTCACTTTCCCATCACATTGAGACTGGATCATTTGTTGTCTCATTGTTCAGTCTCGACACATTACCAAGAAGTGGGTTGGGTGAATTTTTGGTCATTCAGTTTGTTTTATATGTTTGTCATTGTTTAGTGGGGTTACTTGCAAGTTAGTATTGGTCATGCTCAGTGAAGAAACTAAACAAAAGAGGTTAGATTATGGGGTTTCTTCCTTCCTTCCTTCCTTCCTTCCTTCCTTCCCTCCTCCCTCCCTCCCTCTCTCTCCCTCTCTCTCTTTCTTTCTTTTTTCCCTTCTATGCTTCTTTCTCTCCTATCTAGTAGAAAAAAGGAGGGGGTGTTAGAATAATAGGATAAAAGGGCAAATTATTGAATTTAATTTTAAACTAAAAAGTAACTACTAGTCATATATTTTATATTGGTGTGGATTTTTGTATTTTGATACATATTTAAATTTAAGAATTTTGGGGGGGTTGAGATATGGTTTATCTGTATAACTTTGAGTTTGTCCTAGAACTTTCTCTGTAGATCAGGATGCACTCAAATTCACAGATATCCACTTGCCTCTGCAGTGATGGGATTAAAGGTGTGTGCCACCATCACCTGGTTAAGGTTACCTTTGTTACAACATGTGTATATATGTGTGTGTGTGTATTACACGTTGTTTAAGTTATTGTATATATGCAAATTACTTATAATGTAATTTAAGTTCTAGATTCTTAAAGTTATCATTACAAAATGTTCAGGATAATCAAGAATTGCAGGTTAGTAGTTAGTCATCTATAGCAATCAAACCTGTGACTCCAAGTATAGTAGGCAGGTTTTCAAGGTTAAAAGAGATATATAAATATATTAGATGAATAGGTGGTCTTCAAACACTTCTGAGTACTACAGAATATGGTAACTAAAATATTTTTAAAAATGGGCTTTTCAGGACAGTGATATATGTCTGGTCCTGGCAACACCAAACTACATAAACAAATTATGTCCATTGAAGAACCTTCATATGAAGTTTTCTGCAAATATGGAAAAGCTAGCCACTGGGCTTGCCTTTACTATTGCCAGTATACTGCCAAATTGGACAAAGGAAGTCTATTGCTGAACTTTGTCAATGTAAGGTAGGTTAGTCCTTCAAAACTTCTCCTTCACAGAAATGTCTCTCAGAAATTCTCATCCTTTAGGTCAAGGATGGATGCCCCAATGTTACAGATGAACCTTGGGTGACTATCCAACAACCAGCTGTCTTTGTCATTTCAATAGTTTAGGAAGTTGCTTCCTCTGCACTTCCAACTTACTCAGGTAATATTTTTTCCTTGGTCCTCTGATGGGTTGAAGAACAGTTATAGTTTTACAATTTTTCTTGTTACCAAATTCAGAAATGATACTTAGAAAGGTGATATAAAGTTCATAAACCTGAGAAATATAAAAGCTTAATCTCTTTACTAAAGAAAATATTTTAAGGTGTAAGAAGATATTTTTAGTTTGGTAATAGAAGTTGCAATAGAAAGTGATTTAGGTACAAAACCTTAGACTCACCAAGATTGGATAGATAATACAGTACTTTCTCCAAAGCTGCCAAATACAAATGGATTGAACATTGTGAATATATTGTTTTATATGATGATTGTTCTTATTGTATATAGTTTTACTCTGTTGGAGCTAAAACCTTTCCTTTTTATTTAGACAAAGAAGGGAAATTATTGCAAGATATTTGATCACACTCTGTGAAGATATGATGCTCTTGTATCTTACTTGCCTAAGACACCTCGCTATTGGTTTAATAATGAGCTGATTGGCCAATAGCTAGGCAGGAGAGGTTAGGTGGGACTTCTGTGTAGGCAGATGAACTCTTGGAAAGAATCTGAGCCTGGAGAGATATGGCAGAAGTCATAGGTAAAATACTGAGCAGAGGTAAATGAAGCACATGTCAGAATATAAATTAAAATAACTGAGTTAATTGAAGTTTTAAGAGTTAGTTAGGAGCAAGCCTAAACTAAGTTCCAACATTTGTGATTAATATCTGGTTCATTATTTGGGAGTTAGCAATCCAAGGAAAAACCTATTACATGTCTTGTTGGAGGAGGTTTGTTATTTTTGTTGGGCTTTTAGGTTTCAAAAGATTTAACCGCTTACATCCTACAGACAGGTCAAGATATAAAAAATCACCAGTGCCTTCTGTCATGTCTTTGTGCATGACAGAACATCATAGACTCTGTCCCTCTGGAATTGTAAGCCCAAATTAGACATTTCCTTTTAATGTTGCATGTCTCATGTTGTTTCATTACAGCAATAGAAGAATAACTAAAAGAATATGTAAGAGACAATGACAAGAAGAGGGTATTTAGGGAGGCTAATGGTATTCTGATGATTAATATGAGTTGTAATTACACAAATGTGATCATTTTAGAATATGTATTAAAATGTAATTTTATGACTTGTGCACTTTCTTTGTTATATCTTTCTCTTTATTATTCTCTTACCCATTCAAAACATATTTTTTTCTTCAAGTATTTATGCTGTCTCTCTCTCTCTGAGTGTGTATATATATGTGTGAGTCTGCATGTGTGTATGTGTGCAGTGTTATGCAAGTATAAGTCAGGGAACAATTTGTGGGAAGAAGTTTTCTCCTACTGTGTTGGTTCAAGGGATGAAACTTACATTTTAGCTTTGACAGAAAGCATCGTTAGCTGCTGAGTCATCTCATCAGGCCTCTTAATTAAAAAAACTTCTTTATTTTTGAAAATTTCAATACATTTAGGAATTCATGTCTACATTTCATTTTCCCTACATCTTTTCCCATATTTCCTAACAGACCTCTTTCCAAATTCATGTGTATCATATAGATCTAAGTTCTTTTCAAATAATATTCGTTGCATAGAGGTTTCTGGTACAGGAGAAACTATAATTGCATTTATGTGTGTATGCATATATTGTGTGTTCATATGTGTTCATGAATATACTTATGGATGCATATAAGCATTGTGTATGCATGTACCTAGGGAGTCAAAAGTACAACTTCAAGAATAATTACTCAGGCCTGTCCCCCTTTTTTGAAAGTTCTTTTTACGAAGAATCTCTAAATAACTTTCAGTTTTCATAGTAAATTGGGCTGACAGCCAGAGAGCAACGATCCACCTATTACTATTGACTGTTCACCCACTACTGGGATTGCAACCACACACCACTTTTTCCTGTTTTGCTACCCAAATGTGGTTTCTATGGATTAAACTTCAGTTCTGTCACTTGCAAGGGAAGCAGTTAGCTATTGCTCTAGCATTATACTTGCTTTTATTTGTTTATTTTTACTTAAAAGTTCAAATTTCTAAGAAGACAGAGCTAGAAAACACATCTATTTCTTGTTCTAAATATCACAATTTTCACTTACATTTTTGTATATTTCCTTAAATTATTTTTCTCATAGAAGTGTTACATGTTGTAACAATAAAGGAAAATTATTAGCAAATGATATATTAAGAAACATGAAAAGGAAATATCAGAAACATTGTTAATTTCTTTCAGCTTGAATCTTTTTTTGACTGGATTCTGAAAAAAATATTTAAATTTTTAATTCACTTGAACTCCCCATGGCCTCAAAGCAACTCGTCTTGCCAATGACAGATGTTCTCAACAGCAACTTTGATTTACCAGTTGATATTTATTTCATGAAAGACTGGGATCTGATGACTTGCAATTTAACTTGGAGAAGGGGAGGGGCAATGGAGAAAGAGGAAAGGAGAGAGGGAACAAGGGAGAAGAGGGGAAAGACTGAGGGGGGAAGCAGGAGAGGAGAGAGATAGACAATGGTTTATAGAAGTACCTTCAAACCCTTGTCATCCAGTCACAGTACTCCTGGGTAACATTAAATTCTCTTGCATAGAAGTGTGTAATTCTTCTGTGTTCTGACAAGAAAAAGACACAATTTTTAGGATACTGTTTCTCATCTCTGAAAAAAGCTGTAATTTGTGTTTGACTCATGAGGTCTCTTGCAGGTGGATTTCAAGACACTGTAACTTCCATATAAACTCACTTATTACAATTGAATTAAATTGAGAAACATGTAAATTTGGAGACATATTTTTCTCATTCTTCATCCTAATATAAATGAGATTCCTTCATATAACTTGGGTGAATTAAAACTTAAGACTTTTTGATAATGTGGGAATATGAGAATAGATAAGCCTAAGACCTGGATAAGTATCTATCAAAAAGTTCTCAAAAGTTCTTAGAAAATAATTTCAGATGGACAAGATCAGCAAATATAGACAATAGCATGTAGAAGATGGTTTCTGCATTTCCTGGATAAAAATGCCAATATGACGATGCTGATTCATAGAAAATGTCTACAAATATTATGTTGACAGTACACAGTTGTTCAGTAAAGAAGAAATGAAGTGCTAGTCCCTTCATCTATGATTCCATTCAACATAGGCTTCATTTTTAAATTATACTTACAATATATTAGCTGTCCAAATTGATAATTTCTCTTTGCATGCATGTACATATCATAATTTTATATGTCCTATATAATAATGACTTGAGATGTTAGGCAATATCAATAATAATATATGATAGTAATGCAAAATAGCATAAAAGTATAACCAAATGATAAAAAAACATGTGTGCTTAGGCAGGAGTCTTGTTGGCTCTTTTCATTAGCACAGGATCATTGGAAAAACAAAGATTCCTGTACTGTGTATCATAGTAGTGAGGTAAGAGTACTCTTAATGAACAAAACTGAGAATTTCCTAGTGTAGGTCATTACTGTTATTTGATTGATTAAGTTTTCCTGAAATACTCATGTACTAAAGGCTTAGGAGCATGCTGCACTAATGAGAGAGGATGGAATGAAAAATGTTACCTAGCTGAAGTTGTTTCCTTGAAGATGAGCATGGGACATTGTAACCTCCCTCCTGTCCTAGTTCCTTTGGTTCCTATCCATGTCAAGATATTCTGCCTACCATGGACCCGAACCAAAAGCAGTGAACCAAACAGCTATGGATAAAGCTGTACCAATTTTGAAGGGGAATGGAAGTGCTGTGTTCTCAGTTCATTTATCTGAAGGATTTTGTTGCTGAATGGGAAACTGTCAAATACAATGGTTTTAACTTGTGTTGTTACTATTTCCTGGAAAAAGAGGCAGTGTTGCTTCTCAGGAGGGTTTAAATCATGTGACTCTGGGCAATTGTATGAAGTATAGGAGGTTCTTATTGGCAACTTTCTAAGCTGTTGATTTAAAGATAATTATACACACTCATATACATTTTGCTAAGAGAAACTTTGAATTTTAGGAAAAATGAATAGGTATTGGAGAGATGGCTCAGGGGTTAAGAGTGAATAACGCTCTCTTAGAGCACAGCATGTTCCTCTGTTGGGCAGGCAAACAACAATCTGAGAGTCCAGTTGCAGCAGATGGATTGTCCTCTTCTGTACTCCCCATACAAATAGCATGGACACAAATATGCATAAAAATTAAAACAAGTGATTCATGTGGCTATGTATGGCACTAGACACTGATTTGCAAATTTTGTCAAGTACGGGCTTTTAAATTATGACCTGATAATTCTGTGGATTTCCTCAATTTCTATTGTTATGTCCCCCTTCTCGTTTCTGTTATATATTTTTTAAAAAAAATTGGATATTTTCCCTCAGTCTTTTTTTTTTAGTTTGGATAAAGATTTGTTTATCTTGATGATTTTCTTGAAGAATTAACTCTTTTTACTGATTCTTTGTATTGCTATCTTTGTTTTTATTTTATTGAATTCAGCCCTTAATTTGATCATTTTCTGTCATCATCATCTACTCCTCCTTGGTGAGTGAGTTTGCTTTTTTTTGGTTCTAGAGCTTTCAGGTGTGTTGTCAATTCAGTAGTGTGAGATATCTCCAAATTATTTGTATAGGCATTTAGTGCTATGAACTTTCCTCTTAGCACTGGTTTCATTGTGTCCCATAAGTTTGAATATGTTGTATATTCATTATCATTGAAAATGAAGTGGTTACATTCTTGCTATAGCTCTTCTCTGACTCAACAGTGATTCATTTGAGCATTATTCAGTTTCTGTAATTTGTGTTGTTGAATTCTAACTTTAAGCGATGGTGATCCAATAAGACAGGGGTTTGTTTGCTTGTTTTTTTTTGTTTTGTATCTGTTTAGATTTTCTTTGTAATAAATATGTGCTCAGTTATATAGAATGCTCCAAAAGATGCTGAGAAGAAGGTATATTCTTTTGTGTTTGGGTGAAATGTTCTATGGATGTCTGTTAAGCCCATTTGAGTCATAATATTTATTAGTTCCCTTATTCTCCCTTAATTTTCTGTTTGACAGGCCTGTTGATTGTTGAGAGTGAGGTGTTGATGTCTCCTACTCTTAGTGTATGGGGAAACAGATTAAATCAGTGCTTATTTTTCTTCATCAAAATACAAAGGATGGGGTTCATATAAAAAATAAACCTCTGTTGTCTAGCGAGAATAAACTACTTATGTTTGCAAATGTTCTTTTATAATCCTTTTGTTAAGATCACAATAATCCTCTTGTTTTCATGATTCCCTATAAAGAATAGAAAGTCAAATTGCTTTTTTATTTCTTAATATTTGTGATAAAATTGGGATATAATGTTATCACAGGTCAGCAAAACACAGAGAAGAGATGTTAAAAATATCCTCTTTTGTCTCCTGCCACATCACCTCCATAAAGACACTGCATGGAACTGGTTCTATACTATGTTCTTTCAAGCACAAATCTGTTAATTACCTTGATTTTTGACCCTTTTTTTCTAAATAAGCCAGGTTAATGCTTTTGTTAAAGAAGAATAAATAATTGAGTAAGTCCAACTTTAGGTAGAGCACTTAAGTAGGAATAGATACATTGTTTATGAAAGAAGTCTCCTTTTCCTCTATCTTTTTTTCATATAGAATTCACCGAGAATCTTAAATTTTTACTTCTATTTAAAGATTCTCATAGAGTTTTTAAAATCTATTATTTCTGGAATAATTTATATAAATTTCTAATATTTTATTATTTTCATCTTTTTCTAAAATGAACATTTCCCTACTTTAGTTTGCATATAGTAGTTCTTAACAATAAAATACTTTTTCATTAAAATTTACTCTGTTTCCATTATTTCCATTCTTCTCAGTATTTTATTTACATTCTTCTCTCATGCAATAGATTCTGCCTGCAGCATCCCCTCTCGCCACTCCTCCGAGTCATCTCAATACATTTTCTTTCCCCCAGATTTACTGTCTTTCTTTTTCTGCTCAGTAAAGTATAGGCTCCCCAGAGATAACAACCAAACATGGCATAAACAATGCAGTAAGATCAGGTATAAACTCTCCTATCAAGCCTGGTTAAGGGAAAGTAGAACAAGTAGAACGAAAAGGGTCCCAAGAAGAGGCATGAGTCATAGAACTCGCATTCACACTGTTAGGAGTCCCGCAAACAGCCCAAGCTAAACAACTGAATGACAGAGTGCTTGCTTGCTTTCCATCATACTACTTTTCAATGTAGTCTTGAAAAATACCTTTGACCTTTAGGTCCATATTCTGGAAATTGTACTTTCATTCTGTTTCTATCCATCTTTTAGATATGATTCTATTTTCTGTAATATAAATTGTAAGCTTGTTACTCTAATTAAGGTTTGTTTTACTTTTGCAGTTCTGAGTTTTTCAAAGAGGTTTTTTATATCCCTAGTTTTCATTCGTCATGTGAATTTACACATATATTTTAAACTATATGTCCATATGGTCTTTTGCTCTCCGAGGATGAGAGTTTTTTTCTGATTGTGGTTAAAAGAGAAAAAAATAACAAAATTATTTTTTCCAAGATTTTAAGTTCATATTTACTATATTTATATTGTGTAATAAATGTGGAGAATGATTAGATCATGATAATATTTTAAATATATTTTCATTTTTTATACTTGCTTATTCACTTATTTGGTGTGTGTCTGTGGGGTGTGTGTGTGTGTGTAATAGTTGTCAGAAGATAACTTGTTGCAACTGGTTCCCTCTTTTCATTCCATGGCATCAAATTTAGTGTCAAATCCCTTTACCAAGTGAACAATTTTAGTGTCTTGCACATAGCTTACTTATTCATTTTAAATACTTCCTTTAATTCTCACAGTTCCTGATATCCACCCATTTTTGTTCTGTGAAGTCACTCACTATAGATCACTTATGTAAATGCAAGTTTACAACATTTTGTCACCTTAATTTGTAGTATATTAAATTTTTTTCATCTATGTTATAACAGGAGTCAAGTGTCTTTCCATGTTTACAATAAACTAATTTTACTTTTAAACACAGAGGTAAATTCATTTATGTATTAATCAGTTAATGGATGTAAGAATTGGGTCTACTTCTTGCCATTTGTGGGAAGCACTTTTCTGAATATTTATAAATCTCTCTGAAACTCTGCTTCCATTTATTTTGAATCTATATCAATAAATGATATTTCTAGATCATATAATGTTAATTTTGAAGCAAATTTTATACTGTTTCCTATATTGATTGCAACATTTTAAAGACTTATTGATTAAATTCACAAATTATAATTTCTCCCCATCTTAGTCAATTCTTTTAGTTTCATTTTTTGAGATGATGACAATCTGATATGCAAATTTATATCACTGTTGTTTCTCTTTGCATTTCTGTAATATCTAGAGATTTTAAATCTGTTCTCTGTTTATTGGCCATTTTGTTTGCTTTTTGAAAAAAATCTAATCCTTTTCCAAATGTGTTATTGGGTTATTTGATTTTTGCTTTTTCTGTGAAGTGTAGGTGTTCTTCACTTGATACATATGTTTTATTGTATGTGGTTCACAAATGTATGCTCCATCCTCTAAGTGGATTTTCACTCTTTTCATGGTGTGTCTTGGGCCAAAATGTTGTAAGTTTGTATCATCCCGTTAGTGTATTTTTTCTTTTACTTTTCTTTAGATGTTACACTTGACAATTCACCAAATCAACTTTAGGAAAATGTATTCTTTACTATTTTTTTGTGATTGCTGCTATTTGATATCTTATATTTATATCCTCAATACTTTTTTGTTATTTTTACATGCTATGTAAGATAAATAGGCTCATTACTTTACAAATGAATATCCAGTTTTCTCAGCACCTGTGTTGAAGAAATTATTCTTTCTCCATTGATTGATTTTGAGCCTTGGTAATAATCATTCAACTGTATTTACTATGTCTACTTTTATGCTCTTTTTTAATTCTATTATTACATCTCTCTGATTTTATGACAGTAGAGCACTGCTTGATTACTGTGCCTTTATAATATGTTTACGTCCTGGAAGGGTGATTCCTCTAATATTGGCCTCTTCTTAAATTGCTTTTGCTGTTTGTGATATCATGAAATTCTTTATGTTATTTGTGAAATTTTTCTACCATTGTAGAAATGTTGTAGAGATTTTTCTATGAATTGCAAAGTTACATTTTTTATATTTATCTTTGTTTACTAATCACTTACTGGTATGTTGTTTTTATGCCTGTAAATTTGTCATAAGAAAGTTTCTCTTGAGTGCTCAGCATGATGCTTACTCAGTATTTCACTTTCCTTTTACATATTTTATGTTTTGATACACTGTATGATAATACCCCTTGTACACTGTAAAAAATTGTCACTAATATAGGTTTAATAAAATGCTGCTTGGCAGCAACCAGCAAGTATAGGCAGGACAACCAGATTAGAGAATACTGGGAAGGTAAAGGCAGAAAAAAAGTTGTCAGCCAGAATCAGAGGAAGCAAGATAAGAACTCCTTACTGAGAAAAAATATCAAGACACATGGCTAAACATAGATAAGAATTATGGGTTAATTTAAGTTATAAGAGCTCATTAATAATAAGCCTGAGCTAATAAACCAAACAGCTTATAATTAATATAAGACTCTGTGTGTTTCTTTGGAACTGAATGGCTGTGGGACCGAGAGGGACAGAAACTTCTGTCTACTTTGATACTTTTTTGATTTCATTTCAGTCCTTGAGAAAAATGAGATATGACTTTCTCTTTCATTCTCAATACAATGTCTGTTCCTACAGCCCAAGGAGCACTGCAAAAGAGCAAGCAGAAAGACTGTAAGAGTTAGAATACCCAGAAGTCTGCGGTGAAATAAGGTCCACAAAAATAGCTACATGAACAAGACCAGAACAATGGTAATATCAAAAAAACAGGCTAACCTGAAAGAAGGGAATTTTCATGGGGTCCCACCATTAGATAATGAACCACAGACAACTACTAACTACTGTGAGAGTAATTAGTAATTAGTCCCAAAACCACAATATACACAAACAATAAAATTGACTCAGCAGCATACTTACCTGCATATATACATACACATGCATAAACAAGTACACACACATATATTTGTATGTGATATCAAGGAATATGAAAGAGAAATAATCTATCAATTTAGAATGTTGGGTTCAAGGGATAGGCCGCAGGGAAGATAACGTGTGGGGGCTAGATGGATTAAAAAAAGTGATATCAGCCCTTTTTAATTTATTTTAAAGTGTATGATTTGAAAGAATGTATGTGAATACTTTTTGTGTATTTTATATTAATTTGCATAAGTCAACTCAATTTTTAAGATTTCTACTTGAGAAGCTGCTAGATAAATATGCAGAAAACAGTTCAATGTATAATAGTTATACCTTTCTTCACAGCATAGAATTTCTTTAAGTTGAACTTCCATTTTTAACTAAGATGTTTGTAAAAATTATAAAATTTAGAAGAAGGTATAACTCCCAACATTCACTACCATCTATAGCCTTTAATTCACATACATTCACACTAAGTTGGGAATCTGAGAAACAACCCAACCCTAAAGCAGGAAAATCCGTTGTATTCTTTGTAAAAAACTGGCCATATATTGCAATTATTTGTTAGACTCCGTGACCATAAGAGGCAGCATTTTTTCCTGGTATAAATTGTGCTTTGGCTTAATGATTGATGGTGTACTTTTTCTTAATTATCTTACATTATTATAGATATTAATCCACATATTTATAATTGTTATCATTGTGATTTATATATTTTCTAAGTTTTAGCTCAATGTTGGAACTGTACAGGTATTTCGAAAGATAAAATGCATAACTTAATCAAGTGATATTTAGTATGTTACTCTTTCATTTGCTGTGATTTCACTACAGCAAATTGTTAAAACAAAACAAAACAATAAAAAATAGCAACACCAATAAAACACACAAAAAACATTTAATTTGAGGTTAAGGTTTCTGTGGTTGAAACATTACTGCCATTATCATGGCAAAGAGTGTGGTAGTCAACAGAAAGACAGGCATGAAACAGGTGCTATAACTGAAAGTATACATGTTTAGAGAACAACTGTGAGTCAGAGAGAGAGAGAGAGAGAGAGAGAGAGAGAGAGAGAGAGAGAGAGA
>LOJH01015044.1:0-10172 GCA_001685095.1 Ellobius talpinus | reverse complement strand
AGAGAGAGAGAGAGAGAGAGAGAGAGAGAGATGGGGGAGGGAGGGAAGGAGGGAAGGAGAGTGAGAATGAGAACTATGGAAGCAAGGACTCTTGAATTCTCACAGCCCATTCTCAGTTACACAACTCCTCCAACAATGCCATACCTCCCTAATCTTCCTACACAGTTCCAAAAACTGCAGTCCAACCATTTAAATACATGTGACTATGAGCACCATTCTACTTCAAATTACCACATTTCACTACCTGCACATCATGAGTTCAGGGCAATATTATCAAGAAAAAGACTTTTTCCAATCTCAAAAGAGTCTTCCTCTTTTGAGTAATCTCCATAGTTTAAAATCCGTAGTCCAAAATAGCTTCTGAGATTCAAGACAGTCTTCTAATTGCATCATTACTCTGTGAAATTAAAAAAACAAATTATATACTTCCAACATATAACAGCACACATATTCATTACCATTCCAAAGGGAAGGGATAAGGGTGGATAAGGGAGGTGAAAACAAGATTGCAACCTATGAGAAAAAATTTAAAATCTTTTAGCTTCCTGTTTGATGTTGATGGACTTAAATGGCTTCACCCTTCCAATTTTGTTGGAAGCACCATGTTTGTTATGCTGATTTCAACTCCTTGTGCACAGCTGTACTTCCCGACACAGCCTGGCTCTAGCACCTCTAATGTTTTAGAGTATCCAGTGTTTTCCAGGCTTCAATTTAACTGACTCATACAATGTATTATTGGAGTCTCCATTCAGGTTCTCTCTCCCAGTCACCTGGCCTCAGAGATGCTGTGAATTAAACTCCTTGTTTAAAAACAACAACAACAACAACAAACTGATTGATATCAGGACAAGAAAACCTTGGGTGAGACCTCCGCAGAGAGAATAATGGAAAGAAGAAGGCTGGAGTCAGGAGAATCAGGAGAGAAGCTCGGAAGCCCTTGAGCAAGCAGGATGTATAAAAATGAGGTAACAAGCCATGAGCCACATGGCAAAGCATAAACAGAAATATGAATTAACTTAAGTATAAAAGTTAGCTTGAAACAAGTCTGAACTATCCACCGAGCATTTATAATTAATATAAATGATTATTGGGGAGCAGATAGTCAGATAGGAAAATGTCCAATTACAGGGAGACTCTCATGACCCCCTTACCCTTGTGTCTCATTCATGAATCTAAAACCAAGTTTGGCTATCAATGTGATATGAACCCTACCACCCTCGAATTATATCCATAGCAGGCTTGGTTTTTTTTATGCTTTTGAGGAGCAGAAAATTTCTTAGGCCTTTTATTATAACTAGATGGAAGCTTAGTTAGGTGGGGTCTTTTCTTTATCTTTATTTCAATTTAGATCAGTCTTACCTAATCTCATCTTTTTCAGTACATGCCTTATCACCAGCATTACAATTTCTGGTATTCTTTTATATTTTAACTGTTTATTTCATATTTCTTTTCCATTTCCTATTTTTTCATTATGACCTGCATAAGAGTGATTACATACAATCAGATAACAGAGTAGATTTTAGACTGACTTAAAATCTTTCCCATCAAGGAAATTATTCCTGAAATTAACAATTTAGCCTTAAGAAAATTCTTAGGAGACTAGAAAGTAACCAAACTCTGCAAAAAATCACATATTTTCTCTATTTCTCCTGTTAGTGTTGTTCCCCTCTAAAAACATTTCAGCTGGCTGATGTAGCCCACTTTTCACTCAAAACTACTGTCTTCCAATTTTTTACTAGGATTTCTTAAGACTCACTCAATAATTCAACTTACTGTCTAGTCCAAAGTCCATAAAGTTCCACATCCCCCCATAAAATAAGATGATCAAGCCTATCACATTAATATGATACTTCCTGGTGCCAACTCAATTCTTTGTTGTTTGATTTTTTTTCTATTTCTGTGATACAACATCATGCCCATTAGAAATTACAGAAATTAAATTAACTTTAAATTAATTTACGTTTAAATTAATTTACAGTTTCAGAGAGTTACAGTCTATGGGGGCAGAAAAAAAGGAAGAGCTAACATCTGACATCTTGATTGACAACCATGTGACAGAGACATAACACTGAAAATGTTTAAGTCTTTTGAGATCTCAAGGCCCTCATCCTCAGTAATATATCTTCTTAAAGCAGACAACACTTCGTAACCCTTCCCACACAGTTTTGCCAATCTGGAAACAAGTATTCAACTACAAGCCTATGGAGGCCATTTTTATTCAAATCACAGCAGAATATGATATATTTAAGTAGATTATTTTTAAAATGATAAATGTATACTCCTTATAGATTAATATATAATTTCATAAAATGACTAAATGATTTATGAGGAAGCTAATATGCTATTTCTTTTAAAAGATACATTTGAAGAGCATTTATCTCAGTTATTCATAGCTACAAAGAATGAATCAATATTTGCATTTTGAAGACTACTGAAACCTGTTTTATTCAACACATGCTAGATCTAGATTTAGATTATAATATAAATTCCCTTTTCAGGAAAATGTCATAGTTTTTATCTCCAGATGGCAAAATCCTTTCCAAATTAGTCTTTCTGAAACCGACTTCATTCACTGTGGTATAATTCATTTTCTTCTTAAAAAGAGTTTCGGAATGTTGCTCTTTCATCCATTTGAGTTTCTTGGTTTTATCACTAATCAAATAAAATAAGAATAAATCTCTACTTCTCATTAAAAGAAGCCTCCAGGTCCCAGTGTCTATTCACTGAGCTATATCTTCATGAATATTTTGATAATTTTATTGGTCCTTTAATGACCTTTTGCCCAATCAACCACTTTGCAATGTAAATAAAAATTTGGATTCCCAGTAGCAATGTGGCTTTTCAAAAAGTCTGGGTTCATTTTTTCTTTTTACATATACAAAATATATATCCCCTAATTTATATAAAAAAATATTACTATATTTTTATTATTACTATTATTTGCTTGTTTTGGACACATTTTTGATATGTAGCTCAAGTTTTTTTTTAACTCACAGTTATCTTCCTGTGTCAGCTTTTCTATGCCTGAATTACAAACATGAAATTTAATACTAATTTTGATAAGGCAATATCAGGATGCCTTTTATAAAATTTTGCAATCTTTAATTAATGTAAAGATATATGTGTTAGGGAGTCAATATAAGCAATTAAATTTCCTCAAATTCATTGTTTGCTACTTCATGTTATTCTTAAAAATCACTTGTAAATTGTTGAGAATCTGCTCAAATAAGATCTGTAGATATTTGTACATAAAATGTTTTCATTTTAGTAGAAGAAAATTTTAGTTAAATTATTTTATTTTATTTCATACATTATTCACAGTCATTTGATGGTTCTATATAATATAAAACAACAACATAGATATAAATATAAATTTTTTCTGTTAAAATTAGTTATCATATTATATTGTCATTTAGCAATAACTTACTATACAGTCTAGAGACCACTCCTTTTAAAGATTTTTTTTCTCTAAAAAGATCAGAGTTAGACTAAGTATTGAAAAAAATCCATCATTCTCTTTATTTTTCATTATAACTTGTCTTCTATAAATTATATGTTCATTCAATTATCATTATTTATAATTCAATGAGAAGACACAGTATGAGAAATATAATGAGTATATTTGCTTAGTGAACTTAAATTGATAATTAGATTTGTTAATAAAAACAATGACTTTGATAGTCATCTCAAGGAATGTTATATAACTATGTGTTCCAAATTTTCATTTTTCAAATTTTGATCTGCACTACAATGAAAGAAATTTATAACAAAGTTTATAAAATATAAAGTATATCCTGATTATCAGTTTGTATTTTCAAATAAATATTATGAAGCCTTATCCAGGTGTTTTTGTGCCGTTGCCACACAGCATTTCCAGAATGTGCTCCCAAGAATTCTTGTTTTCTTTTACTGACACCTTTTCTTCACTGTCCTTTTTTTTCCTCCACCCCTGCAGCCATCACTCCATTACAGCCCTGCAGCCATCACTCCATTACATCCCTGCAGCCATCACTCCATTACAGCTGTCAACTTCATTGCCTCTTCCCTAGGCTATCACATTAAACTTCAATAGACTTCCTGCCTTCTGTTCCAATTCAGATGATGCAATAGTTCCAGATTAATTTTCTTAAAGCCACCAAAATCACGTTACAATTTGCACGAAATTTCCTAAAGAGTTTTCATTACATACCAAACAAAATTACCTCACTCTTTAAATGTGAAGGCCAAAATCATGTGTTCCCAAGCTGAGTTTTCTAATTTTATCTAATCTTATTTCTTGCCACAAAATCTCTCTGTTTTATTTTGCTTCTAACTAGAAGCCAATTAAACTGTGCAATATACACTACTTGAATTTCTCCACTGGTCCCTTTTATGTTTATGAAGTCCCAGGGTCAAAATATTTGTAGATTTGCAGTTATAAACAAATGTTCTAAAACTAGATCAACTTTGTCCTTTCCCTATCAACTTCACATTTAAAGTTGAGTTAAAAATTACTTATATGCATTCTTCATGTTCTTTTTTGAAGTATGTACTCTCAGCTTATAGTATCTGTTTCAACTATACATAACCTCATAACTCATTTAAATCAATATAGCATCTATTGACATTTACCAAAAAGTACTGCAACAGTGTCTACACTGAATATCTGTTATTTTTACTTAATTAGAATATGTAGAAATGTATTCACTAAATTTAGTATTTAATAAAAATATACATGTAAATTACTTTACTAGGAACTCTTTAGTTTATTAGATATAATTTATATTTATTTCATGGATTTCTTAAATATAATAAGCACATATAGGTGGACCAGGAAATCATTAAGAAATCTCATTACCAAATTACATCACATTGCTTGTTTAAATTAGAATATCCCCATAGCCTCAGGTAATTGAACATTTGATTCCTAGTTGATTCCTGGTAGTATGTTTGGAAAGGTTTATAGAAAGGTGCAGCCCTTTGGGGGGAAGACTGTCACTGGGGGACATATAGTTTTTCTTGTCTATTCATCTTCTGCACTGACTCTCTTTTCCTCATGGCTTCTCTCTTGTTGGACCATTTATTCCTCCAAATATAAACTTTAGTCTGTTTCCATGTAACAAGTCATCACCCCTATACCCCTTGTAATAAGTCTCCTCTCAAGTGCTTCATCTAGTTACACAATACACCCAATCCATTTACATGTACTTTCTATACATTTGAAAAAAAAAATATATATGACATTCTTTTCCTAAAAAGGCTGCAACTCCCTACAACCTCTCCAAGCTTACTACCAACTAAAGGTCAAATGTTTGATTATCTGAGCCTATAGGGATATTCTCATTCAAACCAGCAGTGAGATCTAACTTGGTAATTTGTTTTGTTTATAATTTCCTGGTCCATTCATATGTATTTATGAAAATAATACATACAAAAATATATGTATATATTGTCTTTTTGAGTTTGGTTTACTTTTTTCCTTCTAGTTTTTGCTATCAAGCTGAATCAAATATACACCCTATTTACTGAATTTAATTTTGTTGGTAGACTGAGAGAGGTAATTTCTTGTTGCTGTTACTACTGTAACAATAGATATCAAACTGGAGCTATCCTCATAGGTTATTGCTTCAGTGTCATTCAGGTACATACTCAGATTCTGGAAGGGTTAAAATCTGGAAAATGATGAAAGTCAGTTACAGTTGCATATTTCAAATCAAACATTCTAAAAATAGGGCAATAAAACTCTTACTAATCAAAATTTAAGTAGGGTTAAAGAGGGGGGACAAGAGAAAATTATTGGGAGAATTTGGGCAAAATGATGATAGACAATTTAGTGTGTGTGTGTGTGTGTGTGTGTGTGTTAATACACTTTGGCCTTTACAGAATGTCTCAAGGTTAGAGCTATTATTTTTATAGCAAATATGGGAACATTTCAATTTTGAGTTCTTACTCAAAAGAAGAACTTTTTGTTAAAAAGAGAAGAATGTACATTTTATTAAAATAACTTTTGGTATCTTGTTTTTGACACAAATTTTAAAAGTCATATCATGGAATTGGACTCTGAGTTTTAAATTTTCTTCTACTAAGCAATATGTAGATTAGATAGTGAAAATTTCCTGAGTGTATTTCTTTGAATTTTTAAATTTAATTATAATAAGTTGGCTTTTGAATGTGTTTCACTGTGTAGCATAGGCTGGATTTTAACTTTTCACTTTCCTGATTCAGACTCACTAATGTGCTGCTAAAATTATACATGACCATGTTTGTGCTTTGTTCATGGTTTTCAGAAATACTGTTCATTTATATGTATAGATGTCATACAAAGACAGAGGACTAGAGGCTCTTGAAGGTGAGGAGTAGATGCAGAAAAGTGCTCATTTTTGAATACTCTAGCAGTGTAGAGCAAAGCAATAAATCACATGATCCATGATGTCTTCATTTGCCTCAGGCCAATTTGTCTGGGTGCCCTAATCACACCACTAATTAAGATATTTTATGAACACTTTTACATTGACTATGAAACAATGAAGAAAGTAAGTAAGGGAAGTGAAGACAACATCAAGTGAGTACATGGATGTGCTGATTAGTGACATGACTCCCTACCTTGATTTGCTCAGCACACATCTGAGTCTCCAACTTCATAGCTGCCTGAAGTAATAAAAAACTGCACACAAGTAAAACCCACTGCTTAAAATTTGTTCATGTTAATACACTTTGGTCTTCACAGAATGCCTCAAGGTTAGAACTATTATTTTTATAGTACATATGGGAAAATTGCACTTTAGAGAGACTTAATCATTATCCATACCCTAGAGCTAATACGAGGCACTAGTAAGGGAAGTGTGCAGAAACATAAAACAATTCAGTAAGTGGGGGACCAGCTTAGATAGTATAGCATCCCTCACATTTTCTCTCATTTTTCTGTTACCTAAAAAGGTATGTTGAGGTTTCTATCTCTATAGCTCAACAGATAGCTATATTTGAAAACAGGATCAATACAAGATTAATTACAGAAATTTAAGATGAGGTTATACTAAAACATTGTGTGCCCTTAATCTAATCTAATATATATTTGTATTGAAAGAGAAATGAGGAAGTGTATAATGAAAATGAATGAGTAACATGGTATTAAAGTGGTTGTGAGAAAACAATCAATACAGATATTAGTGTCCTGAATCCACAAACCCCTGAAATGAATGAGTCTGGAGGTACCAGAAGCTAGGACAGGTTGCCATAGCTTATCCTAGTAAGTCTTTCAGAAGGAAGTAACTCTAAGAGCTTCTTTAGTTTGTGTCTATGTTCATACATATATATATATATATCTGAAAAAATCCATAATTTTAATCATCATTTAATTACTATTTTTATTTAATAAAATGGCTGACTACATACATAATAGAAACTTGAAAATTATAAGAAATGAAATAGGGATTAAAATAGAATATTTATAAGAAATGTTAATAGAGTCAACATCTCATACTGGTGGATTCTATATCTGAATTCAGCCACATACAAACTAAAATATATTTGGAAAGAAACTGTACTGAAAATTTACTGATGTTTTGTTATTGTTCTCTTGTAAGCACAATATTGTAAAAGCTACATAATTTGTATTATATTAGGTTTCACAAGTTCTGTAGAAATAATTTAAATCATAAATTAGTATACCTTTACGTATTTGCTGATCCTTTGTTATTACACAATAGGAACATGAGCAACTACAGACTTTGGCATCACAGTGTTCTAAGACCAATATCCACAGACTCCAATGAATCATGATGGGGGACTTGGGACTTCATGAGTGTTTCCAGCCAGAATTCACTATTGGCCAATGGGACTTAAAAAAAAGATGGACATGAGGAACATGAGAGGCAGTTAGTTCTATACAAGGTTATGAAGAAATAACTGACATGTTGACACTTTGTTCTTATGCAAATAAAGAATAGACATTCTGTTTGCCATGAGAGTTCTGAAGTTCTGGAAGTGACGTTACCAGACATCTGACAGCACATGTTTGACTTCTAAGCCCTCAGAAATGTTTATATGCTTCTCTTCATAATCACCTCTATAAGGTAATATTATATCAACAGCAAGTATTCAAGATGCTAAGAATGAGTAGATGTACATAGCATTGTAACTTCATGAAGTTCACTATTGAAGAATAGGTTAGAGAATCTACACTGCCATTTTCCTTCTACAGCTATTAATGTATTTATCAAAAGGCATGAAGAACCAAGAAATGTGCTCCAAGAAGATAAATGTAACTGCCAAGAGTTTGCTCATATGGGGTAGAAATAACCAGAGCCATCAGGAAAGATTAAAACATTGTAACTAATTCCCTGAAACTATAATATCGATGAGAAGTAAAAAAGATGTCACTTCATATTTGTGCAACATCATAGGATGGCATCTTGAGGAAGAAAAATTTAAATAATTACATATTATAGAAACATAGAAGACTTGTATAATTTCATGTTTTAAAAAGGGTGAATGATAATATGAGTATTAGGGAGTTTCAGGCAATATATTTTGTGGTCCATTTTGGTTTTATGGTGCATTGCAAGTGAGGTAGATTGACATAGAGAGATGTCATAGAGGTTTACTGGAAGTACACAGAGCAGTTTAAAACACAGAAATTATAACAGCAGACCTCATTGGATGTCCTGTGTTTCCTCTACCAGGCAATGAAAAGAGTTTGCAGACTTCTCATGAGTGAATGAATGAATGAGTGAATGAATGATTGAAATTTATGCTTTGGCAATGCTGAAGCATGCATGGGCGGCCCATATATGGTGGTTCTGTTCAACTTGTCCATATTGAGTTTCATGGTCTGAGTTGATGATGACGACTCACCAGGTCTCTTCCTCAAGAGGGCACCATTACAGATCACATTACAGATGGTTATGAGCCACCATGTGGTTTTGGCAAACTTAACTCAGGTCTGTTCTCCTGTGTGACACAGCGCATCCTCATTTGTGGTTGACATATACAGACAAAAACCGTAAGCCAGGTTAACTTAGGGTCAACAGGGTTGGTTTTGCTGAGTATAGGGTATGGACTACTTCTGCAGTACAGGGTATGACTACTTCTGCTTCTGTGCATGCCCCCTGCCCTCTCCCCAAGCAGTAATTTTTGCTCTTGTCTAGACCACAAAGCTGGGTGTTGACAGGGGGCTAGCTACTAGGGACAGTTGGTCTGTACTTTTGCCAAGGTTCCTGTTTCCAGCTAACTTTTAATACTGCAAAGAGCTCAAGGCATGTGTCTTAACTAGCTCCTAACCAAGCAAAGCTTTTTAAATTTTTTATGTCCTTACAGGTTCTTTGGAAGAGCAGGCAGTGCTCTTAACCGCTGAGCCGTCTCTCCAGAAACCTTTGCCAGACTTCTTCTCACAGTAACCTCAAAATAGTACCTTGACCTCCATATACTAATATCTGTTTTATACATTTGTGAATATTCAGTACCTATTTTAATAAAAGTTATGTAAGCAGAAAATAATGAGTCAAATGCACATAAAGAATGCTTCTCAAAAAAGTAACTCCTACTGGTCTGCTTGCTATATATTTAATATCATGTATATTATTATTTTGCAAAATCTGTTTTCGGACTACCTAAGACATCAACATTTTCTGATTTACATGGCTATAAAACTTCTTCCACATTTCTAGGCCTAGAGAACATGTAGGTGGATTATAAATTTGGAATGAAAAGAGGTTATGAACTTGAGTTCACCTAACATGTACATTCAAAGGCAAGGTAAAACAAGACAGTAGAAGCTAATCTATCAGTGTGATATATTAAATGGAGAGGGAAGATGGGAACAAAGCAGTAGTGTTTGATGACAGGTTTAAAACATAAGAAGGCTTATTGATTCATGTATTTATAATTTTATTTTACTTTATTGAGAATCTACTTTTAAACCACTCTGGTCTTGATCTCATGGCCCTCTTGCCTCAAACTCTAGATTATTAATACTGTAGGCATGTATCACCATTCCCAGTTTGTAAACCAATTCTTTTGATGAGATTCAGGAGATTTAGAGATCACACTGTTCTGAATATGTGAAGTAATACACTAAAAAGTGTAGTGAAAGGGGAGCAGGCCTGCTTTTCGTTCTGCCCAGCTCCTGCATGGTTAGCTTTACACCTGAAATAGCAACACACAAATTGTATTCATTTAAACACTGCCTGGCCCAT
>LOJH01015043.1:8380-22741 GCA_001685095.1 Ellobius talpinus | reverse complement strand
CTCTCTCTCTCTCTCTCTCTCTCTGTGTGTGTGTGTGTGTGTGTGTGTGTCTCCTCTGTCTCTGTTTCTCTCTCTCTCTGTCTCTGTGTGTGTGTCTCTGTGTCTCCTGTCTCTGTTTCTCTCTCTCTCTCTGCATGTGTCTCTGTGTGTCTCCTCTGTCTCTGTTTCTCTCTGTCTCTCTGTCTCTCTCTCTGCGTGTGTCTCTGTGTGTCTCCTGTCTCTGTTTCTCTCTCTCTCTCTGTACATGGACATGTCTGCTTTTAGTGAAACTTAGTTGAGTGCTGAAATCTTGGTTTCTCTGCCGTTCTACTCTTTATACTGGTAGAGAAAAAGAATCTGTCCCTGCAACCACAGATGACCCCACCACAATGGCAGCAGTAGGGCATAACCTGATCTCAGTTCGTTCTTTAAGTGGCTTCCTACTCTGTAATTCATTCAATCAGTCCTTTCATGAAGGGCAAATAATGTTTTACTGGCAATCTTACTGTATTGTGAAAAATTCCTACAACTTGTGTTTTTGATTAAAGAGCAGATGTATTTGAGGCTTTGCAGATATCATTGATTCTCTTTAAAAGTGATTAAGTGATTTCACACTCCATTGGCACTGTAAGAACACCCTTTCCCCAAATGACGTGTTTATCAGCTTGAATGGGTGCTACATGGATACCACTTAGGGGAATATAATTTAGACATTTCTTTTTTCTAAAATGATAGAACCAAAGGAAAATCAAAATGTTACTCACAACTGCTATTTAACAGCTGATTAAAACCATGGCTGTTCAAATTGTGGCTTGGAACGGAAGTGAATTACATCTGCATTCCAGTGTTTGATCCAATTTGTGGAAGAGAAAGCCCAACCATGCATGAAATTGATTACATTAAACCAATGAGCTACCACACGCTTAGGGTGAGGGAAGCTGTAGTGTAGACCTTGAATCCTTCCAAACCTAGAAGCAGCAAGGGAAAGGAGAGAGTGCCAGCATCACAGACAGCACACAGTTCCACATGTTGCCGTGACCCCCAACCATAAAATTATACTTGTTGCTACTTCCTAGCTGTAATTTTGTTACTGCTATAAGTTGTAATGTAAATATCTCTGTTTTCTGATGGTATTAGGTGACACCCCCAAAAGGGTTGTTTGACCCCCAAAGGGGTTCTGGCCCACTGGTTGAGAAATGTTGTATTAAAGGGACCAGTCACAGCCCTTTCTCTGGTAGTGCTTTTAGAGGTCGGAACACTGCTATTTAGTTGATACATGAAGGATAGGACGGTCAAGAGACAGGAAATATTCACATTGGCCTTTGTGTCCATTTGGAAACATTTAGAAGATTATAATGACTATATGCCTAAAATTGAAAGACAAGAAAGAACATGCATGCTAAGACCATAAAGAGTGATTAAAAACTGTAGTTCTGCCTTCTTAAGGGATAAATTTTTGCTTTGCTTCATTTCTCCGAGGCTGACAGATTTATAATGCTGTTTTGTATCCAACTATTCATGGTCCAAGTATTCTGAGAAAGACTGCTGTATTATCTGTTCCCTGGGATGATATAAACCAATATTTACTAAGCCCTAGTGAGGTACCAACGGCAGACTAAAGCAATGATTGCAGCTAAGTACAACCTAAGGACTTTATTGGTTTATTTACAAAGCGTGGGTGAGAGGTTATTACAGGAACATGGGTGACCCCAAAACAGCTACTATGAAATCCCACTTCATCATGGAAGCTGCATAATGCTATCCCTCTTTCAGTTCGACTATGTGGTTCCTGACAACACTAGTTCCTCCTAAGACCTCTTGAAGCTAAAGGAGGACATGGGTAAATGATGGCTACAGCCTCTGAGGAGACTCCTGTGGACCCTTCCCACTCCTTCATTCTTCTACTGGGAAAATGTCAATAGCTCCATCATCATTATCATAGACCTAGATACTTCTGTACTGTTTCGCTTGATCAATTGCTGTGACTTCTGAACCAAGAAGATCTGTACTCCAAAACTGATGGGATGATTGTGTTACGCCACAGTGGGGGTATACTGTAATGGAAACTTTTAAAAAATGTAAAATAAAAGAGTTTTAATTATGTTAGAAATGGGCCTGAGGTGTCCGGAAAATGACCAAACAATCCAAAGTCCTTCAGCAAAGCAGATTTACTTTTATAGAAGGGTGCTGTGCCCTAATAGAGATTCTGAAGTGAGACTGGCACACCTACTTGAAGCCCCACTGGGTTTTTATTCCCAGTGCAAAGGGGGTTCTGTTTCCTCCCTCTGGGTGGTCAGAGGATAGCCTTGCATTCTCGTGTAACTGATTTTAAAAAAGGTGTAAATGTGGAACAATTAAGTAGCAAGGTAAAATTTCAAGATGTGTTCCTGAGTGCCTCTTAGACAAATGTTGATTCCTAAACTTGTCCAGAATCCACAGTCCACAGAGCTGACAGTGCGCTTTGGTGAAGAATAACCCCGAGACGAGAGATCCAGAGTGTCTCCGGACTTTACATTTTTAAAGATAGAATTCCATTAGAAAGAAAAGACAGAACATTTCATTTATGTTCCTCACAGCTATGATTATATTCTAGATCTCTTTTCATTTACCTGGCTCTGTTTAGCTTCTTGGTTTCATTCCTTCCTGCTTTAACCTTCCTGAGGGCCTACAGGGATCAATCAAATGAGAGACCCAGATGGGACTCCAATATGGCCATTAAAGCAGCTCCTTCCCATTGTCTCTTCATAGAGAACTCCTGCCCAGAGACCCACCCACGCTGAGGCTGCCCAGGTGGGGAGATTTGCTACGAGTCTCCGGGACTGCTGGGGACCGGAAAGCAGCCAGTCTCAGAGACCACGCGGCAGGGAAGGTGGCTGGTCCCCAGCGGCGACAAACGGATAGGCGGAAAAATTAAAAATGCTGCAGGATCCCCGGAGGCAGTAGGCAGCAGAAATGCTGTAGGTCGCCGGTGGTAGCGGGCCATGTGGCAGCAGGCAGCAGGCCCTGAAAGCAGCCAGTCCCAAGCAGGGATGGCACACAAGACCACTTGGCAGACAGTGGCTGGTCCCCAGCAAGCAATGTGGGCAGTGGCGGGTGGGAGATACAGAGACAGGTACACCATACAGAGTAAAGTTAGACATTTATTAGGAGAGGGAGGGGGGAGGAGAGAGGGGGAAAGGAAGAGGGGAGGAGAGAGAAGGGAGAGATAGAAGAGAGAGACAGAAGCGGGGGAAGGGGAGAAGTGGGGAGAGAGGCAGAAGCTGCATCTCCGAGAGGAAAAGAGAACGAGCTCAGGCTGGAAGCTGAAGATCAGCCTGCCTCAGCGGATGGGGGAAGGAGTGGGCGTGGCTTGTCTCTTAAAGAGATAGAACGAACATTACAACTTGCACACACTGAGGCTGCCCAGGTGGGGAGACCTGCCCATGCTGAGGTGTCCAGATAGAGTAGGGTGGGGTGGGGGATAAGGAAAGGAAGTTGTAAGTTGAATGTTGGTTCCATTCCCTGCAGGATGTTGCTATTCATAGCATTGAATGATGGTCTTTTTCCATAGCCTCTCAGCTTACACGTATTTTCTCTATAGAGACATTCTCTAATAGTGATAAGGGTTTGAAGTCTGGGTCTGATCCTTATGGCCTCAAAGGTTATAGAAAAAATGATGGGCAGAATGCTGTCCTGTTGCCTCCTTACCAGAAGTGACTCTCTCCTGCCTGTGTAATGAAGGATTCTAGTCAGGCTAAAACACCACCCCCTCCTTCTCAGGACTCGAGTTTAATTCTCCTACATGCTTTACTTCTGCCGTTTTCAATTCTTTACTGTTCATCTACTCTAGACAGTCCTAGCCCTAAGGCTATGGAAATACTTCCTCAGGCAATGAGGAATTTCCTTTGAACATTAGATCCAATAACCTCACACACTTTTACTTTTAACCCACTGATTATTTAAAACAAAACGTGTTGTGGAATAATTTTTTCTGTACACTGTAAAGATCTGTAACTCAGATTGGTTAATAAAAAGCCAAATGTTCAATAAGTAGGCAGGATTTTTGAGGCAAAGAGGTTGCTGGGAAGAAGGACAGAGTTAACAGCCAGATGCTGAGGAAGCAGGATGTGTATGAGATGAGGTAACAAGCTATGAGCCTCAGGACAGCAATACATTAATAGAAATAGGTTAATTTAAGTTATAAGAGCTGATTAGAAACAAGCCTAAGATATCAGCAGAGCATTCATAATTAATAATAAATCTCTATGTGGTTATTTTGGGAGCTGGCTAGCAGAACAGAAAATTCCGCCTACAAAAAGGGCCAATGCTATCCATACAAGCAAGTCATTTGTTGTCTAACATTGACAATCTCAAAGTTAGGCATTGATTTTTAAAATAATATTTATTTCATGTATGCATATGTGTGTGGTATGTATGAATATTTGAGTGCATGTGCACATAGCATGGTATCCTGTTGACATCAAGTGTCCTCCAACAAGTATCCCATTGAGTCAGGGTCTCTTGTTGAATCCAAAGCTTGCCAATTCCAGCCTTTTGTCTCTCTGTCTCCCAAGTACTGGAAACAGAGGCCACCATGCTTGACCAGCTTTTGTGACTCTAAGGTTCTGGACTCTGATCTTTATGATTGAGTGGGAAGGGCTTGACATGCTGAGTGATTCCCCTCAGGATGCCTGTGTTTGTTTGTTTGTTCTTATTGATTTCTTCTTTTCTCTTCACTTTTGTTTGCATTTGAAAGCTTTCTAGGATAGAGATTGTGAGGGAAATATCTCACTGATGTTAAGGACAGAGGTGTGAAATCAGTGTCTTGGGATTTAATCAGAAAGAGAACTGGTTCACCTGTGAGGTGAAGAGGCCAAACCACTCTGGGGCAGGAAGCAGGGCAGTAGCAGGGAATGTCAGGTCAGGTCAAGGGCCAGACAGCAGAGCAGGAAATGAACAGGCATTCATGTAGGCTGTGTCAATAGCAGGGGACTGAACTGAGTCTGGGAGTCCTCAGTTTCTACTGCACATACCAGGATTCAGATGAAAGGTTGGTACTAGTCCACACTGTCACAAAGTTAGGTGTCTATTACTTTATAAAGTCCAGGTAAGAGACTTTGACCTCTTCTTCAGTCTTGTGTACATGATATGTTCTTAGTCCTAGTTTTCCTGATGTAATTGTAACATACCCACGTGTTCCATCTTTTCAATTCCCTCAAAGAAACCTATAGGATGGCTCCCTTTCTATTTCTAGGAATAAATCACTTATACATCAGTGACACACAGGTGGTGCTTGGCAGACAGTGCGGTTTCTGTGTCCACCCACGGGCTTCTGTCAGCTTTTTCCCTCAAAATGGACAGAGGCTGCCTGAAGAATGCAATCTAGGGGAGCGTACATCCTGAAATAGCAAGTCACTTAAGAGTACTGGAACCATGCTGGGGGGTTATCCAGGCTCCTTCCCTGAGACAGATAAAGAAGTGGCTGTTTGGGAAAGCGACAGACCTTAACTAAGAGACTGAAAGTGAGAAGAGGCTTTGCTGAGGCAGTGGACACCTCCTGTCATGACAGGAGGGGAAACCCAGGGTTGGAGTCCATTCCTCACTTTGGGTTAAGTGTTTTGTAAGGTCCCATGCCCTTTTATTATTGTATAACCCAAATGTTTGTCCCTCAGTGAGCCTTTTTTCTCTCCACTCTTTTTCCATGAGAAAGGGAGAAGGTGTCTTAGGAACCCCAATCCTGTTTCTCTAACTGCATCTAGCCATTTAAGTTTCCTTTAGTGGGGCATAGCCTGATCTCAATAACCATTTAAACTCTGGCCAGTGAAATAATCACCCCAACAATATCTGAAGTACCAGTTAGTGTTCCCCATCTCTTTGTGCTGTGCTGAGATGCACTCCAAGAGATGCTTAAAGGATAAACCTGAAGATTGGGACAGATGCCTTAATTATCTGCTTCCTTTGAAGGTCAGAGGAGGCAGATAGGGGTGACATTCTCTCCTCTAGAGGTTCTAGTTTTTGCCTTTGTCTCCCTCTTTGCAATTATCATAGAGATTGGCCTTCACTTTCTCTGCACTTCTGCTACAATGCATTCTCAAGAGTTAAGATGAGCTTCATCCCGAGACCCCAAGAAAAAGGAGGCTAATGTTTTACTACAATACTGTCTGATGTCAGTACAAAGTGGGGGATGGTAGAAATTTGGCCAAAGGGTGAAAGTTTAATATAGCTGGATCTGTTGTGTAGGAAACAAGGGAAAGGCCTAATGTGCTTTATGTTCAAGACATCATGACTGTCTACCAGGAAAGGGGATTACACAAAGAGAAACAAACAAACAAACGAAAAACAAAAACTTGTGACCTTAGATAACACTGTGTCCAAACCCTAAATTTCAAACATCAGGTGATCAAGACCAGAGAAATTAACCCCATCCCCTCCACAGAGCTCCACCCCACCTCTACACTTTCCTATTTATCCCCAAGCAATGAGAGAAAGACAGAGACAGAGAAGCAGAGACACAGAGTGACAGAGAGACCCCAACCATACAGGGCATATTAGGTGTGGAAATTCTTATCAACCATTCTTTCCTATGCTCATAGCACTTCCCTTAGGAGACATGCCTAACTCCATGGGGATAATTCAAGTCTCAGTTCTTTCCTTAGTCATAGACTTTCAACAATGCAAGAAGCTCAGACAGTTCTTTGAGTGCTTATGCAGATATAGCAATAACTCCAAGACATTAGTCTTCGTTTATCAACTTGCATAGAAAGATCTGTACTTAGTCTGTTTACCATACCCCTGGAGAAAACAAGAAGATCTTGGAGAAAGCTAAAAAGTATGCAAGATAAGTTACTTAGTAGAAATCCTAAAGTCCGCTTGCCTAGTGCACAGGTCATCCCAAATCAAGAACCTACTTATTGGAATTACAATACTCCAACAGGAACCTATAGCTGTAGACTGATGGTAGAAAGGTTTATTGTGGGAATGGAAAACTGCCTAAAGAAATCCCTTTACAAAGTCAAAGTCAGAGAGACCACTCAAGAAAGGGGAGAAAATTGTGCCCTATTTACAACACTATAATAAGCAGATTAACTTTCTTAGCCACTATGTCTAGGGTGAATCTAGACATGAGTCTTTCAGGAAATTCACAGACCTGAATCCCTTATTTCCCAAAGAACAAGCCTTTAAGACAAGCATCTCAATACCCAGTCAATCCCTGACATCTTTGGAAAGATCCACAAAAGGATGTATGGAACCTCAGACCTCTTAGGCTCATTGGTCAGCAATTCAGAGCTGAAGGAAGACAAGAGTAGAGAAAGGAATCCCGATGATTGTGCTTGAAGACACCACTAGTCAGACCTATCTACTACAGGATTCCTTATATTAAATCTCAGAGATCAAAAAGTCCCAGGCCATAGCTTCTTTTAATTCACCCCCTGCCATAGCCCATGAGTAAGGGTCCAAGGGCTTAGTGCTAAAGGATGAATTGTCCCCACTCTCAAAGCAACAAAACTCAACACTCTGGCAACCTTACAGGGCTAAACATGCCCAGGGAATAGTTGTGGTCTCACGTCATGGCATTTTGGTCTCTGACAAAGAACCTTGGGGTGCCCCAAACATGTAATTTGCTTGTCTAAGAAAAGTAATTTGCTGATAGATACTAAGATCACTTACTTAATCCTTATCTTCTTTCCTGGAACTTTTTTCTTACAGCTTACAAAAATAGTGAGAGTAGAAGGAACCTCTCAATTTCAGCTTTTATTCCTCTAGAACTATGCCATTGTGAAGCCCCTGTTTTAAATCATTTATTCCTGGTGGTTCCTCAATGCCCTTCTTCCTTGTTGAGAAGAGACATATTGATCTGCCTAAGAGCAATCTTCAGTATGACAGTAACCCTAGATTCATGATAGCCCTAGCCTCTGAGGTGACCCAAGGGATTTCAGTCAATTGAACTGTTTGAGATATGGGATCCCTGGTCTCACTCAAACTGCTTAAATCCTATTCTAAATCGAGTCTGAGGTGAGCTGTCCCAACACAGAGGTCAATACTATGGAGATGCATTGCCAAACTAGGATTACAACCTTTCATTAACATTTTCTAAAATGTACCTACTAGTCTCTTGGTAGTTCCCCTGTGGTACCTTAATCCCTGGAGGCAAGCCAAGCAGAGAATGTTACAGACTTATCAATGAGGAGACAATCCCACTGTAACTTCTGGTGGTCATCCCTACATTTTTCTGTTTCAGGCTCCTGAGTCTACTTAAAGGTACAGTGGTAGTAGATGCCCCGCATCTCTTTGCATTTCTTTGTACTCTAAACCTTGGTACATGTTTTCCTCTGAATGGAAGGACCTAGTCACTGGCGTTTACCAGCAGCACAACGGGACAGCCTCTACCTTTTTGTAGGGCACTACAAAAAGGTCTTAGGGACCCAGTTTTGCCAGGAGCCATTCTTTACTATGCAGATGGTAGTTTTATATTTAGTCCTTGCAGGGAAGGTTCAAATCAAAATGCCATCAGGATCTTAAACTTCCTAATCTCTCAAGGCAACCAAGCATCTCAGAATATGACCCAGATAACTCAACAAGAAGTGCAATAACTGGGATGTTTTGACATTTCAGCAAGACAATGATGCCCTTCCAAATTAGGCCACAATCCAACTAGTGCTGCCAAAGACAAACATATTTGATCCTTTTGGGGGATGGCTAACTATCGCTTTAAATTTGCCAATTTTAGATTAAAGTCAAAACCTTCTCTGAAGTTGTCAAGGGCTTGCTAGAGAGTCCCTAGTAGTCAAATGGACAGGGCATATGCCAATATATCCTCACAAACATACCTAGAGAGGTATCTCTCTGAAGCATTTTTGATTTGAACAATCTGAAGCAAAGATATCTTGTAAGCAGATGAGTACATCTCTCTCAGTCTGCAGAGATCTGAATTGAAGATTAGTTTGAGAGTCCTCAGGGAGTAGTCATAGTAACTGAAGGCTTGAAGATGCTAATGTGGGCATCATCTTACCCGTCCTCAAAGCTTCAGTTACTCTGTAGGCAGAGAGGACAAGAAGTAAAAAAGCCCTGAGGCAGAAGTATGTGGGGCCTGTCATAACAATATCCAAGAAGACCAGTGTGTTACAGTCAGTGGAGCATAAGAGAAATAAAGAAGAACTGAGTGAAAGAAAAAAATGGTTGGACAGGGAATGTTTAAGCACCAGAAAGAACTTAGCTTTACTCCAACTGAAGTGCAAAGCTGTCAGGAGGGTTAACAGGCAAGTGAGAGAATTGTGCTGTTTTTATTTCGTGTTCCTTTAGTTAGCATATAAAGTAATTGCTCTTACAGAATTTTGAAACATACTTGTATTTTTATTGTATTTATTGTTTTCCCCTCTACATCTTATATGCCTGTACTACCATCTGGGGAAATGTGGAGAATATTATCAACCAAAACTTGTTCAGGAAGTGTAAATAAGAGTTTCCAGAACTATTAGGAATTGTCCAGCTCCCCAAATATTTAGATATTTCTCAATTTGTTATTTCTTAATTTGATCAATTTAATAATTGAGACAGTGCCCCAAGAGCAAGATTTTGTTTTTCATCCACAGATAACAAAAAGGGCTTCTGGAGACTGACATGCTCAGTGCTACAGTTTCTATGATTCAGTTTATTTGGTTAAAGTATTGTTCCAACTGACCATCCCAGTAAAATGGATTCTGAGTCTGAGGATCTAATCTATTTTTCAAAGCAACAGCTAGAAGGTCTCACACCTCACCAAGTAAAGACCAATATAGAATTAAGAGTCATGTTCAGTAAATCAGAAGCAGGTAATAAAATCTCAGGCAACCCTCCTAGTGATCCAGAAGTAATTACTGAATCTTGTGGCATTTTAAATCTTGCCTTATGCTAGTCAGGGAAAGTTATTCCAACTGGGCACATTTACATCCTGAGACAGTTTTCTCCACTGGAGGTGCCAGCTGTGCTGACTTAACTGGCCAGCCCCTAGACAGCTCAGAGGAGATACCATTTGCTGACAGAAGCAGTTATTTTCTAAGTGGAGGACACAAGGCAGGACACATGCGGTGGTCAGCCAAATGTCAGTAACAGTCTTCCCATCATCCCTTTCTACTCTGATCCAAAATGCTAAACTCAGGGTTCTGTTTTGAGAGCAAGGATAAAAAGGATTCACGTTTGCACTGCTTTGAAGTATGCCTGCATGATCTCTCATGCTATATTACCTACTCTAAAATGTGATATTAACAGCCAACAATTTGCCCATAAAACATAAACAAGAGATTCTAGGTCTGCCATGAATTATCCAACTCCCTAAATGAGTGGTCGTCGTCCACTGCAAAGAACATCAATAGGACTTGTGTGATAGGGCCCAAAGGAATAGGCTGGGACCCAGAGAGGCCACAAAAATGCAGCCTAATAGATCTCCTTAGAATTAGCACTATTCCTTCTAAAGATGAATTGTATAAAACAGAAGAGTATGCCCAAAGAGGAAGAGTGAGCTTAAGAACTATGTGGCAACTGAAGAAGACAGTAGATCTACCTTGAGATTAAAATAGTAATATTCCAGGCCCTGCAGGAGAAAATAATTAAGAAAATGCATAATAACTCTTCCCACTTGAGGAGAGATACCCCCTAGAAATGTTAAGACAGCTATTTATAGCTCCGACACTGTGCTGACTAGTATATTATATCAACTCCACAGAGGCTAGAGTCATTTGAGAAGAAAGAATATCAATTAAGAAAATGTGCCCAACAGATTGGCCTGTATGCAGGAAAGGACAATTTTTAAATTAGTCATTGATGTGGGAAGGTCCAGCTCATTGTAGATGGTGCCACCAATGGGTAGTTACCTGGTCCTGGGGGCACATACGAAAGCAAGCTCAAACCAGTTAAACAGCATTCCTCCATGGCTTCTGCTGCGGGCTCCTGCCCTGACTTCCCCCAATGAAGGACTGTTACCTTTTACTTCCCATGTTTCTTTTGGTCATGGTGTTGTAACACAGCCATAGAAACCCTAACTAAGTCAGGGACTATCATAGTAAAGAAAGCATGTCATGCCTCACTCTGTGCACATACAACAACTCTGGACCTCCTCTTCATCCTCCTCTTCCTCCTCACTCTCCTCTTGTACTCTTGAGCTAATCTGAGAAAAAGCACCCATACAGCTGAGGCCTGTCAAGAAGAATTTACTTAGATGTCTCCTTGGGTCAGTTTTAAATAGCCGTTAGGGTTTGTAGACACCCACACCATCTAGGTAGAAGTTTTTCCCTACTAAGACTACAGAGACCTCTGAAGTGGCAAAGGTCCTCCTAAAGGAAATAATCCCAAGGTCTGGCCTCCTTCACTCACTACAGAGCAATAATTGAGCTTCCTTTACTTTACAGGTGATCAAGTCTGCATTGAGAAACTTTTGGATAAGATATTATCTACATCTTGTTGGAGGCCAGTCATCAAACAAAGCTGAAAGAAATAACCAAATTATTAACCAGGAAACCTCTGAAATATGTCTAACACTGTTACCCATTGCCCTCATGAGAGTTACAATGGCTCTAATAACAAGCTCGGCTATGCTGAATTACTGTTTTCCTTGACAGTTTTTGGTCTTAGACTCTGTAGTCAAGCAGAAAATTCTTCTGCACATAAGGACATAATAAACCTGGGAGATGGGAAGAAGATTATGTACATCCCAAAGGATGGTGCCACAAAGGTTGCGGATTCTGGAAACAAAATCCTCCTTAAGACCCAGAAAATCTACCACAAAATTGTTGGATCTTTGCTGGAAATGACATTACCAATAATTTCCTAATGCACCCTACAGTGCATTTGATGAATGGTCCTAAACTCCCTATGACTGCAGGGCTGCTGGGAGTCATCTTAGGTCCTTATCTTCAGACTCTCGCCAGGAATCTCAAGCCAGATCCACCTTTAACCAAGAGGCAAAAGCCTACACCTATCTGTAAGCTGATGGAAACCCTCAGCCTGTTTAAAAGCAGCGTTAAATGGTACCCTGGTGAGTATTGATTCATGTTTGGAAGCATCCCTGCTTTGACTCCTGTTTCCCTGTAGGAATCCTCTCCTAATGCAGTACTGAAGTACGTATGTGCCTTCAACAAAGTAAAACCATTTCTTCTGTTTTTTTCCCCTTGTCCTTTTTATGGGGCTAAGAGAGCCTGTGGTTTCTATTTTTAAACAGGCCGACTGACATCACCAACTTCTCTGATTGCTGGTTTGTTCTAACCTGCAATAAATACATCAGAAGCAACTGTCCCTTAGAGGTCACTCAGTCAGTATGGAGGGAACAGCCCACATTGAAGTCTTATACACAGGTTTTAAGTATATAATAAAACAATGTGGTGGGAGGCAGCCCTAGACATACTCAAATAGGAAGGCTTCTCTCTTGGAACATATCTTTAAGCCAATGGGTGGCCGCATACACTTCCTTGAAAAAAAGGCAAGCTTCTGTTTTTCACATTTTGATGGAACTGATCTATTCATAGTGAGGCTAAATGTCTTCCCATGTGATGTGGGATTCCCCTCTGTATGCTGTGAATACCATTGGTGAATAAAGCAACTGCCTTGGCCTGCTGATAGGGCAGAGCTTAGGTAGGTGGGGAAAACTAAACTGAATGCTGGGAGAAAGGAGGCAGAGTCAGAGAGAAGCCATGGAGCTGCCGCCAGAGACAGACTTGCTGAAACCTTGCTGGTAGGCCACGAGCCTTGTGGTAAAATATGAAATAATGAAGATGGGTTAATCTAGATGTAAGAGCTAGTTAACAATATGCTTAAGTAATCGGCCAAGCAGTGATTTAATTAATATAGTTTCTGTGTGATTATTTTGGGAGACTGGGTGGCCGGGAAGTGGCCAAGTGGCCTTCCTACAACACCCATGTGATTTCAGTGTAGCGTTTAAATGGAGAAGGACCACACTGGGAATCAGAGGGTGATGAGGACTCAAACTAAAATCCTATGTTATAACTCTTGAAACAACAAGATGTTTAACTGTTTTTTAGTAACCATTCTGAATCTACCTTAGCAACCAATGAAAATAGGTAAGAGCTTTTTGCATACTTCTGTGCAATAACACCTTTTTGTTGCAGGATATTTTATCACATGGTGAACCCTTAGGTCAGGAGGCAGGGCCAGAAACAAGTTGACAGAAAGTAGTCATAGAGATTCAGAGGGAGTCTGCAGGACGGATAGAGAGGTGTACAGGAAGTGGTAGGGAGGGACTTTGAGTGTGTTGGTCTTTTTGTTTGTTTGTTTGGAAAAACAGAAGGACACTTTCTTTCGAGATGCCAGCGAAGAGAGGTCAACTAGTTGCTCCTCAACCTTGGAGCTAGCACGTTTTCACCTCAGCCTCTGACTCCCGAGTCTTATTGGTAAATAGAACAATAGAGATTTAATTACAAACTAAATTTGGGGGCAGTGGCAGGAGGCAGATTTGATGGGATGTAAAAGTCCCACAGGGCTGTTCCCTGATAAGTAGACCAGTAACTGTGGAGCCACAATTACTGACTGAAACAACAGTAGATTCAGGCACTGAGCCTGTGGGGGGAAAAAAAGAAACAACACACTTTCTTGTTAACATATAGTCATAGCAAAGACAATACAGATCATTTCCCACAATTAAATATTCTCACCTTTGTCAACAGGCCACGGGCTACAAGCCTCCCCACAATAGCACCTCTTTTCTACCAGTATGTACAGGTGATAATCTCCTTGGGACTTGTCCCTCTCCTGCTGTTCTTAAGGAACATGTAGCCCTGCTAACTCACCTTACAACTTTTCCATAACTACATCTTACAGCTGTATTTGGTATGGCAATGCATTATTGCGAAACCTCAAAATCGGAGTTAATAATACACCTTGAGGTCACTTAAGCCTTAAGATTGCTATCCTACTGTATACTCAGCCTGTTTGTTTTACCTGCCTTTAAGAGAACAATTTGCAGTCAATCTTATTTGCCTTGGATTTCTCATGTAATCAACTTTTACAACCTAAGCTAATTTATAACTATAATCTTAAATTTTGCTTTCTTCCTTGCCTCTGGCCCAAGAGTAATGCATGTATATTTGCATGTGTAATATGACAATAATTTCATAAAAGTAGCAATAGGCTGAAAGCAGCTTTATATAATGAATAGCCACCATAAATGCTGGAAACAGCATTTGGATGTTGCTTAGTAGTGTTTGTTTGTTTGGTATCTGGGTCAGTGGGAGCTGGTTGGAGTCAGTGACTTAATCCCTTTTTAAACTCTATCAAAGATTTCGCAAAGATCCCTCATTCCTTCCTTATTTGATGCTTTCTGTGCTGTTTAGTAAAAGAGAGTTAAAAGCCCTCTGTGAGGGACAGGTATACACACACACACACACACACACACAGAGAGAGAGAGAGAGAGAGAGAGAG
>LOJH01015042.1:6833-20548 GCA_001685095.1 Ellobius talpinus | reverse complement strand
ATATATATATATATATATATATATATATATATATATATATATATATATCTGTGTAAGTTGGGCATGTGTGTGTTTACACTTGTGTGCCTATGGAGGCCAGAGGAGGGCAATGGGTCCCCCTGGAGCTAGAATTAGAATGAGAGTAGGCACTGGAATCAAAACATGGGCCCAGTGGAAGAGCAATAAGCACTCTCAAACTCTCAACCATTTCTCTAGGCCCCAGGTTTTGGACATTTTAAGAGGAGAAAATATATAATTAGTTGTTCGATGTCTGAAATTATATTAGCTGGGTCAGAAAATGGAAAGTGATTGGCTGTAGTTTGAGAGAGCAATGTATTAACTTTTGCAACAATAGATAAAGTTTTTTCATAAAATACATGAAGACGGAAACTGGGCTCTTGGCCACATTCATTAAACCACACTGGGCTGGGCCTAACAAGTCCTTTCCTTACAACCATCCTTATTTGTTCTCTCACTGTATCCCTGTGTTTTACTGCAAATTACTAATGAAGTTCTTTGTGCCCTGTGCATCTTCAACTTAATGAAAAGCATATGCACATGAATTCCACTCAGCAGGACTCAGGCTGCCTCTGGGCTCCAGGGGTACATCAGGGATTGCTGAGGGACAGGGCATAGCAAATACACTTATGCTTCATGTTGTGGTTCCGTAGCAGACGTCCAGTCCTCTCTTTCACTTGGGACTCATAACAGTGTTGGAAATACTTAAAGTAACTACAAGAGAAGTTATTATATATAATTATATAATACATTATATAATGTATTATATGCAATACACAAATATGTTTACGTGCATTTTATTTAATAACATTTTTTAATATTGAAATTATTCTTATGAAAAGATAGAGTTCGATTAAACTGAAAAGATCTATTTAAGGTTTTCCATAGCTCGAAATTAAGATCATGTCTATAAATTATCTTTCACTTGTTACACATCTGGTTTAAAAGTTCCCATATTTATATGAGTTTGTGCAGGTATATGTCCAAATCTGTCTATTCAATATGTATATTGATTGCAATTAACTGAAAATCTTTACAGTATTTTTAATATTTGATCATATGCATAAAATGTCTTCAGAACAGATAATATTTACAATTTAGTATGATTCCCATAGTATTTTTGTGCTCTGGAGATTATTTGTGGAGTAACCGAGTTCATCCTAATTTGAATGTAAAGGTGCAGTGTTTATACTTTTCAATGTACTCATTTATAAAGTAGCTGATTTAATATTCACATGGAATGGAAGCTGGCCAGCATTTCAATGTAAGGCACAATCAACTCTGGACATCTCTCACAGAGTGATCTGTGTTGAAAAGCATCCACTGTCCTTTAGCAGACCGCTAAAGTGAATTTAGTGGCTGGGAAAACTGCCAGGCAAACAAAAATGCAAACCAAACTCTTTAAACCATAGAATTACAACATCAAAGTAAGCATAATTGCTGCTGCTGGTATCCTGTCCTACTGGGCATTCTCACCCTGGTAGAACCTCTAATTCCTTAAAGTAATAATGTCAGGCTGCACCTTAGTCTGATCAAGCTCTGAGAACACTGCTGACTACCTGAGACCATGCACGGCTCAGTGGTACTGATAATGATAAGGGAATTCTATAAACAAGTCATTGTTACTTCCTGGTTTGCAAGATGTCAAAAGATCTTAGTGATCTTGATAAGAAATATATGAAGTTTTCTTAATTGTGAAATAAAAAAGCTGATATTGACTGACTGGTAGAATCATGAAATGAGTAACGATGAGTTAGCATTTAGAAATAGAAAGAGCTACATATTTTTTAAACAATAGAATCCTTCCAAATTATATGGAAAAGTATATGCTCATTTTCATTTATTCTCTTTTAGCTATTCACAAATCATTGGTAGTGAACGTTCAATTTGCATTTTAGATGAGTGTTATTAAGAACAGAACGATGTCTTCAGGTCTGTTTACTTCCTGCCTAATCATTGGTAGTGCTTCTTACAGTCCTGGGGGCTCTTTGTGGTTCCTACAAGTGAGGTAACTAACTCAAAATATTATTCAGGAAACATTAAAACACAACTTTCCTTTCAAGCTACTTGACACTTAAGCCAATGTGTGCACAACACTGTCCCAAGTGTTTACTATGTTTTGCATGAATAATTTCTTTTCCTGCTGACCAGGAATTCGCTTAACAGACAAGTAAAAGTTCAATTATTTTAAAAATGATTATTTACATAACACAGAAAAAGTACGCATTGCTGATTCACATTTGATATGTTGATATAATACATTTTTTGGAAGAGCTTTCTTTCTAAGTTTTGTGTTTGAGTTGGTGTCTACTAGGCTTAATGCCAACTCTCTTATGAGAAACACAGGCTGGGTTGTTGGTCATCATAAGTCAGAATGAGAACATCTTCACAGTGCTTGATGAATGTGACCCATGTACTCATCCACCATTAAGTAAGAAAATGCCATTACTAATATAGGCACAAAATACTATAAAAATAGTGCTTCTTCTTTTTGCTTATGAAGGTTCTTAATTTGATTCTGGCAGTCAGGAGATAATTTTTCAAAGTCTCTAGCTGTGCATCCACTGCTGACCCTATCAGGCTCCACGTGATAAAGTAGTCACACTGATAGTACTTGTTAATCTCAGTGGACCACAAAAGTAATAGACCTGAACATGTGAGAAAGATTTTTGAGGTGGTAGTGGGGGCATTAATCAATGTGTTAAGGACACAGGTGGTACATAGTATTTATGAGTACAACACAGACAATTTCAACTAAAAAATAAAAAGAACACATTTTGTATATTGCTCAATTTAGGGAAGCACAAATTGAAAATTTCTCTGATCAAAATTAATGCAACTACATAACAGACAATTTGTAACTAGGACAATAAATAACTGTTGATGTGGCATTTGGATGGGACATAATTTAACAGGTAAAAACTACAGGTCATGAAGCATTACAGATAGGTATTTGCAGAACTGATATTTTTCACCAAATAATTTAGGGCTTATGAAGCAATTAATTCATTAAAGGCTACCATTTTTCACTCAAACAAGACATTTTTCTCCCATCAAATAAGAAACAGATGAGGGCCTACTCATTAGATACTTCAAGTTCCTCGCAATTGTAATTTAAAAAAGTGTAGTGAAGAAAAAGAATATCCTATCATAACAAATACAGCGTTATAAAGGGTTTTAGAGAGCCCACAAAGTATAGTTAGCGCTGCTATATGTGCATGAGAATGAGGCTTTCTACTGAAGTAGAGCAAACTGAATAGTGGGACCACCATCAGTGATGATTGAACATCTTTACCAGAAGCTAACTAACTGCCAATAGCTCCTTTTAAAAGGTTGAGCCTGAAAGGACATCTTTCATCTCTACTGGAATTTTTGATTTTGTACTATCCTTGATCAGGTAACCACAGCTGCTGTGAGAACAACAACAAAAATTATAATTAAAAATAAACAAACATATAGTTTCAGAAACAATTTAATGCCTATTTTCCTTAGAAAGTTTTATTTCAAAAGTGGAGTTAATGTCAAATCTCTAAGCTGGCAGCTGTCCACACACTGATCACACTCAGTACTCATGAAACAAAAAGCCAAAAAACAAGACTCTTTAGATGTGGTAGAACTGTGTCTCAGAACATTCTAGAGGCTGAGCACAGCCATTTGAAATGAGCAAAAGACACTGTTTAAAATACACAAATAAAATCAGCAGAAGCAAACACAAGCAAACAAAAAACCTTGATAGAACCATGTGTCCTTTCTGGTGGCTTAATTAGGGAATAAGGTATAAATAAAATACAATGGATCTTAATTTTAACAATATTATTATTTTATTATGCAATATTAGCTTTGTTATACCATAATAAACAATACCTATGGTGAATTTAGACCTATATTTTACAGGAAGTACTAACATTGATATTGACTTTGTAAGTAGATGATAAAGACTACATGGCATTTAATGCTTCAAAACCAACTATCTCCTCATTTTTCAATAATAATATTTCTTAAAAAACAAAACTAATGAGCCAGCAATTCTAAAAATTATTGTAGAATATTCAATAGGACATTAAATTTACAACAAATTCTTATTTATAATATATTTGTTGTAAATAAATAAAAATTGGATTAATAAATTCTTATCTATTATCTTTCAAGTGATATTGTATTCTAGTACATATAAAAATTTTTGCATATATAATTTTTATTTAAGTGAATATGACTTTAAATTAAATAGGTTATAGCTTTCTTGATATGGTAGCTTATGCTTAACTGGGAAAAGAAATAACACATAAAAGAAAAGAAAGTACATACTTACAGATTGCATACGTGGAGGCTATGAGGAAAGAACAACAGTCATTATGACAGGAACAGACATGATGAGAAAGAGAGCTACATTCAGTTGATACAGGATGATCCTGAAGAAGTGGAAATTGAAGTGCTGCTAAATAGATGAAGTTAGTTCCCACATGATGAAATAACAAAAAGCCATTTCTCCCAGTGTTGGGGCATGCGACAGACTTTGCTGATCCGAATATGATCTACAAAGGACAGGTGGCAGACAGAGGGAGGTGGGCCTGATCATTGTGATCTCAAAAGAAGAAACATGCACCTTGTTTGCTGTGTCAGGTTTACCTTGAAGCAGAGAGAAGTGTGACAATTCCTCTACGATTGGTAAGACTTAATGTCATCCTATAATATTTTATTTTAGAAATAATAGTACATACTTCTACACATACAACCTCTGTTGGCTGAGGTTTCTGTCCCGCCCAGTACTGCAGCCATTAAGTCCCAAAGAATCACACAGAGGTCTACATTAGTTATAAACTGATTGACGTTGTAGCTCAAGTCTTTTTAGCTCTTATAACTATATTATTCCAAAATACTTGTCTGTGTTAGCCTTGTGGCTTGGTACCCTTTTCCAACAAGGCAATCACACATTGCTTGCTCTGTGTCTGGCTTCCTCTCTGGGTGGCGACTGCAGACTGAATTTTCCCTCTTCCCACAATTCTTGTTGCCCCGCCTCTACTTCCTGCCTTGTCCACCAAGCCTATACTTCCTGTCTGACTACTGGCCAATCAGTGTTTATTTAAAATACAGGTTACAGGTTACAGACCATTGTCCCACAGCAATACTCACTGACCACACTTTACGGAAAATCGTTTTTCCAGGCTTTAATGTGGGACTCAGTCAGATGCTATAGTATCAACTACTTCATGTAACAGTATAATTGAAATGCCTTACTGCAGATTGTATCATTTTTCTACTCTCTATAAAATTTTTCGTATCATAACAAACCGAATTCTAAATAACCCATAGGTTGATGTGTGAAATGAGATTCATTTTTAAATGTAAGCAGGGGAGAAAGACATGTCATTTCTTCTTAGCATAGACTACTGTACTGTTGCACAATATATATGAACATTTTAGCAAAGAAAGCTAATATGACATACTAATAAAATAATAAAAAGACATTACTAGGGTTTTACTTTAAACTGATATTTATACATAATTCAGTTTTCTTGTGCATCTTCTATCAGTCGCTAGAGATGAATAAAAAATAAAATTTCCAATGCAGTTAAGTATAAAATACATATTTTCTCATTTTTACTTGTCTAAAATTAGTTGCAATAAACATACTCCATGAGCAAAATAATGCTTATAATAGAGTTTTGATTACCATAACAAAACAAAACTATGGCTGGACATCAATTATGAGTCAGAAAGTCAAGTTTCTTTCCTTTAACTGGCTTGTTTGTGATTGCTAAGACATCAAATTCTCATGCTTTTGCAACAACGTTGACTCTTGAACAGTGAGACTTTTTCCTCACCAAGTATATGTCCATGAAAACAATTCTAGCTGTAATAGTAACAATATCATCTGAAATGACTTTGATGTTGAGGTCAAAAATGGAGTAGAACCAATGAAGATGAAAGAACATATCAAAAACCTACGGTTTTTACCATCTAGATAGAAAATTATACGTCACGTTATGTAGCCTGTAATTACCTTTGGAAAATTTATAGCTGTCAGAAGTTCAACATTAGACACGTTGAAATATATTACTGCTCTCTTCTTAAATTATATAAATATGTGCTTTTTAATTGATTCTTCTCTCATACAACACATCCTGACTACAGTTTACTTACTATCTCTTCACTCCTCCCAGTTCCTTCCACTACATCTCCATAGCAGATCCTCTCCTTCTTCAGAAAAGAACGGGCATCCCAAGAATATCAACTGAACATAGCATAACAAGTTAAGACTAGGCACAAACTCTCATAACAAGACTGGATGAAACCACACAGAAGGAGGAAACGAACCCAAAGGCATCTGCAAGGGATAGGACAAAAGGACAAAAGGCCAGTGCACAAAATCAGGAAATATCTTTACCAATCGCACATCTGAGAGAGTGTTGATTTCCAAAGCATATAAAGAACTCAAGAAACTAGATATCAACAAACAAAATAAACCAATTAAAAAATGGAATGCAGATCTAAACAAAATTCTCATTAGAGGAATTTCAAATGGATGAGCAATATTTAAAGAAATATTCAGCATCCATTTTAAACCTATTGGAATGGCTAAGATCAAAAACACAAGTGACAGCTCAGTCTGGTAGGGATTTGGAGCAAGGGGATTCTCCTCCATACCTGGCAGGGGTGTCAAGTTTTACAGTCACTAAAGTCAATGTGGTGCTTTTTGCAAAAACTGGCAATTGAACTACCTTCAGACTCAGCTGTACCACTCTTAGGCATATACCTAAAGGTCATCCTATGACAAAGATATATTTATCAATGTGTCATTTCTATTAAAGTTTCTGTAGGCATAATAAAGGAGCCCCACAAGAGCTGAATAAAGGATAAAAATATTTATTTAGTTGAAAAAAACTCACAATAAGGGCAGAGAATTATGGTCCTCTGTGGGACTTGGAAACTGTAAACCGAACTCTGACAACCAAGCAAGCAAGCATGCATGGATGCTTCCTGTCTGTCCTTATAGTACAGGGTACTTTATGGGTATCTAAAAGGCTATAGGCTGAATGACTTCCTACAAACATTTCCTGTAAATAAACATTAAATATGTTTATGGAAAACCTATATCTTTATCCCAACTTCTAAGTAAAATCTTTGTGAAACACTGTATATCCTAAAAAAAAATGTTACTGAAAATAAAAATAGCCTGAGACAACGATGTGGAAGTGCCTTACTCTGGTGTCACTTGTCATTAGAAGATCACTTGTGTTTGAATACCATATCCCACGTGCTACAAAACAGTGAGAAATAATTTACTTTTCTGTCAGTTGTTTAAAGGAAGAGAACTACCAGAAACTTTCTCAGTATAGATATATAGACACCATGCTACAGTCTGAAAGGTCTATCAGTCGTGTTAAATGTACTAAACCTAACTTCAAATGGCATCAACTCACTGTAACCTGCCGAGAATCAGGCAGGCACTTTCAGAGCTGTAGTGTTCAAAAGACCCCAAATGACAGGAATAAAAGTGATGCCGAAATCTCAAGCAAAATAACGTACTTTGTTTTTTTTATGCTGTTAAGAACATAAAACACTTTTACCTAGTATGTTTCAGTTCTCAGTCTTTGATTTAATACTAACATCTTGATACTTCATCCCTTAGCCTTGTCCTCCCTGCTGTTGAATTAGCTGAAAGCACACACCAAACTCCTGGTAGTATTTCAATGATAGCATAGCAGCACTTATTCTGTTCTTTGTGGACATGTCTCCAAGAGAAGAGCAAATCAAGGCTATAAGGATGTGCCCATGTTTCCTACAGAGTTAATGTCAGAACTTTGATCCCTCAAGGCCTTCCTATACTGTGAAAAGCGCTGAAAAGATCCCACTCTCACTTTAAATACAGAACCATACCCAATCTCCTGGAATTCCCGCCTCCCCTATTCTGTCTTTATTTTGCACAGCCAGTGTAGGTTCTTTCTTCTTTTTTTCAGCTTCCCCTCTGAAGGTGGTGATGACTGAACATTTGTATATTCTGTCTCAGAGCCATGCCTATGTGATGATAAAAGCTGGCTTTTTTAATGTGTTAAAGAAACTGGTTGCCTATGTCACAGGTAAAAGAGCAGAAATGGATAAATCTGGTTTAAGAATATTAATAGATACAAAATTATGGCTAAGTTTAATAATATTCAATTCTTTTTTCTGTAGGGGGAATGTTTACTGTCTCACATCTATTTTCAAATTATTTTAAAATTCTTATTTTTTTGCTGCTATATTTCAAATTTGAGGAACCAAACTCTATTCTTGAGACAGGGTCACGTGCAGCTCAAGCCTGCCAAGCAGTTGAGACAGACTTTGAACTCCTGGGTCCTCCTGATTTCACCTTCCATGAACTGAGGGCACTGACATGCACCACCAAGCCTAGAATACAAACATAATTAAATATAATTGTTATATGAGATATTGAAAATAATACTGTGTTTGACCATTCATTGGAACGAAGAGATGAAATTATACAAACAATAACATAATCAATGTCTCCAAAACCATGACTTCATGGAATGTATCTTAAGGGATATTTATGAATTCAAAGTAGATACAGATACAAATAAGTCAAAAACATGTAACAGACCTGTTTTAATGATTCCAAAGATGTATATTTCTTCTTGAAGTACTGCATTCTAAGGCAGTTGTCTTAAAATGTCAGATAATGTAATGGTGATGAGATTTATTTTAAAAAAGGCAAAAAAATCTGTTGTGTGGATTTGTAATGTGAAAATGGGTTTATAGGTCATGGAGGATATACGGAGTCTGGAAGACAACTTTGAGTAATGTTCTTTTGGCCATATTCTTATGGTGATCATGTTAAATTCCTGCCTTGCTCACCACAGACATTTCCCACTGAGCTGTCTCATTGGTGCTCAAATAATATTAGTTGATCATATTATGTCAGTAAAATATTGTCTTATTTTCATATTGTAAAAATATTGTCATCTAAGTATGCAGGAGAACAGGAACATTTGAGTAATAAATGAATAAATAGTAGTTGTAGATTAAAAAACAAAGATGTATGCTTAATCTTAAATACTCAAGCTTGAAATGTATTATGTACCCTTGATCTAGTTACCATCCCTGACAATCACTCCTTGACAGTGTGTACAGTTGTTTTCTGATCATAGAGCTGGATGACTGCTGTAGACTCTCTCACTACATGGTATTGCAAAGTAGCATCCAAGCAATTATTACCACTGTGGGAAAAATGACAATTCACGTTTCAGGTATAATTTCTGATAAATAAACATCATTTTCCATCATAGAATAAAATAAAAAAATGTCAGCTAAGTCACCTTAAGTTTGAGGGATAAGCAAAGTATATATTAATTCATTCAGATAATACCATGAACTGACTCTGCTTTAGATTCTTGGAAATAGAATTATATAGTAATAACTCATAGTTCATTGAAATGTCAATTAACTAAGTTAGCAGTAGAGGAGGAATTTTATATGTGATAATCATGGCAGTTTAATGTCACATTTGTCAGATGCAGGACTTCCAATTTAGAAAATTATCTGAAACAAAGACAGGAATACCTGACACAGTAAGCAATGGACTGAGGCAGGTTTCCTAGCAACCACTATTAGAAGTAGCAGTAATTATTTAACATTGTTACAACCCTCCTACCTGGGTCTCCAGATCCAGGCACATGTAGTTAATTACAGAAGGAATTGTATGCCAGAGGAAGAAGCCTGTATGGGAAAGTGGACAACACGATCACTAAGAATAAGAGATTAAATAAAAATGTGGTTTCGAATGAGAAATAGACTCAACTACAGTCATTAAATCTCAGGAGAATATATTATTTAAATAATTCATTCATTCATTCATTCATTCATTCATTCATTCATATTTTTTTCCAAGAGAGTTGAGATTGGCTATCTGGCAGGGAGAAAGGAAAGTCAATAAAAGACAGGAGCTCTTTTCAGCTAATGACTTTCACTCCACTCACTTCAGGGAGACCCCTTTCATGCATATTTTAGCTGTGAGAAGCAATCTGTAGTTGAGTTCACCCAACTGGCAAATGGACCCCAGAGGAGACAGGTTAAGCACCAACTCTCAGGAGAAAGAATACTTAGATTCTTCTCTTTACCATCCTGTAATCCATCCATCTCTAACTTGTCCTTATGTTCACTATTACGCCATTAACTAATGGTATGTATTATACTGTATTTTCTTGGTGTGTTAGGAGAATAATAATAAGATACAGACACACATACACATACATCATACTATTTTGTAGACATATATATATAATAGTAAGTGAATTATGTTTTGTTTGTATTATATACAGTAGCACATGGAAGATATTCAGAAGATATTTGAGACTATTAAATATTTTATTGTTTGCTTTTCTTATGCTAATACTTCTGTATAAATAGAATTTCCATCTAAACAGATTTTTTTTAGCATAAGGAGATGTTAAGGAATCCTGGGGGCAGAGTTTGACTAGATTAGTTTGACAAATACTCTTGAAGTCCTGATCCCTTATCTTGGCCTATATCATGACTAATATTTATCTATAAGAGACGAGGGGCATAACTTAGTGAGTTGCAAATTAATTTATTTAGAAAACTTTAGTAACTTATTGTAACATGTGGCCATAGTGAAGTTATAAAACAATACTTCTAAGGTTGGGGATTTGAATACAATTTACTCTGTGTATTCATACTATCCTTTCAGCATTCTGTGTGCTAAGGTCTAACCTTTTGATCATCTAAGTAACACTATGTTCTCTATGAGGTGGTATAATAGAATGAGTAGATTGCCTACTATCAGAGAAAAGATCTACCACACTTCAAATTTTTCTTTAACTATGCCAAGTCACTAGTCATTTAAAATTGTAATTAAATTATTTATAATTTTGAAGACATCCTTCCATTTCAAAGAGTTAAGAAAGTATAATAATTAAGAGTAGACTATTGTGACAAAAGAGAGGTCATCAGGATAAAATTGTCACCACATGTGTGCGATCTCAGGAACCTGCATAAGGGTAGAGGAAGTAAAGTTACTCCACAAAGTTGTCTTTTGTTGGGTGATGTCCAGGGCATGGACTCTGGAGGCCCCTACTCTAGTAATTGTTAAGTGACTTTAAATACTTGGAGAAAGGTGGGAACTTGTTAGCCTAGCCATGTCCACACCCTATGACATGCAGTTAATGGCTCAGTGTTGTGCAGGCCCCTGTGGATTATTACAGCTACAGACAGTTCAAGAGAGGAAGAGCCATGTCGTGTGTGGAAAAGAGCATAGTTCACCGATTATAACATCTCTACCATTATTCAAAAAGAAACCAATTCAAATGAATACTAACTCATTGTCAGTATCACTCAAGTTCTCATTCAACCATTCTCAATGAATTCTATTACAATGGTCCTATTTAAAAATACAATAAAGATACAGTGAACTGAAGCTACAAACACATGAATGTATGGTGTGGGAAGTCCTGTCTATATGTTGCTTTTATTGGTTAATGAATAAAAAAGCTGTTTTGGCTTGTTCTACGGCAGAATAGAGGTAAGCAGGAAAAACTGAATTGAATGCTGGGAGAAAGAAGGCAGAGTCAGGAGAAGCCATGTAGCCCTGCCAGAGACAGAAACTGGATGGAACTTAACTCAGTAAGCCACAGACATGCTGTGATACACAGATTAATAGAAATTGGTTAATTTAAGATATGAGTTAGCCAGAAATACGCTTAAGCTATTGGCCAAACAGTACTGCAAATAATATAGTTTCTGACTATTTATTTCAAGTCTGGCCAGTTGGGAATAAATAATCAGCCTCCTACAACAAATGTGGGTATTAACATGTGAAGTTTTTGTAAACTTCTCAGAGAATGAACAGGGTTTTAATAGGGAACTCTGCAGTCAACTACGCAGAAAGATGTATGACTTCCTAAATGATGTTAATTATTCTCATCATCTCTATTTGATTATTAGCAAACAATTAATGATTGCACCATCAAAATTCATTGTAAATAGTGACTTCAGATTTGGACATTAATCATAACAATGACCTTTTTTTTCAGTTTTCAGCAACTGATGTCAAAATTTCTGAAAAATTGAACTATCATATTTCTCAAATGATACCCTACCCACTTAATTGTAATTGTGTTCATCACTTTTAAAAGACCATCAAACACTTTTGTGGTGTAATTTCAAATAAGCTTGGGTACAGATAGATCATTTAGAGCAATAAAAATCAAAAATGTAAACAAAAATGAAGGAAAACATAAAGCAGTAATAAAAAATACAAAAAATGAACCCACATTTGTTAGTATTAATTAGAATATAAAAATAAAATATAATAAAATTGAGAGTTTCTTTAAGGATATAGACCAGTATATGAAACTGGAGTTGCTTTCTGGAAGATTTCTGGTAGCACCAAGGGCAAACAACCAGTATCCAATTGCATTAAGATTGATGAATACACAAACAATGCCAGCATTCGACAATTAAAACACTAGAATAAAATTAATTCTTGAGAAATATTCAATGTCTTTTCAGCAAAATTATTCCATTTTTAAAATGACAAATTTATCAACTGAAGAGGTAAAAGATTTTAAGAAAATTATTTTTAAAATCCCACAATGCCTTAACCCTATACAAAGAAGCACTATCACCTGAGGAAATCTGAGAGTGGGAGAAATGGTTCTCCTTAGGGTAGAGCACTTTGTCTAGTTGTCCTGTGCCAAATGGTTGGCTCTGAAAACACACTTACAAGTAACATTATATCAGCTCAACAAGCTGTATTTAGATACATATGTTTATAAAATACATATATATGTGCAATAGCAAATGATGATGAAAGGAGAGTGGAGGGGTATATGGGAAGTTCATGAGGGAGGGATAGGAAAGAAGAACTATCATTAAATTATAATATCTTACAATCTCAAAAAAGCGATAGTAATAATGATTAAAATGGAACATTTTGTTGGTTCTATGTTTCATAATGATAAAACCAAGAAAATTATAAAATTTAAGTAAAATGCTTCTATACAGTCATATCAGGAAATAATTTTGTTTTGCAATGGTATTCATGAGCTGTTGATCAGTATGTCTCTACAGATAAAGTCCTATGTGCCTTCTTTCCCAGTTACGTTTAAGATGTTTTCTACAAAGCGTTCTTAAGTCACTGTGTAAACTCTTTTTCCTAAATAACTATTATCTTTCTACTCTTCTCTCCAGTTCTATCAGCCTCTCCTTAATTCATCAAGGAGAAATGTGAATGAAAGAGTTATCAGAAAAGCAATTTTTTCCTTGCCTTTCTGGGTAGTCAAGACAACTTTCCCGACACCATTCTTCCAGGGCTGGAGAGTTCCATAACCTCCGTAGATACCATTCGCTTTTTAGTATGGAACTTTGTTCTAGGGAAGCAATAATATGGACAAGGACTGAAAACAATGTTAGCAGATAGTGTGTAAGAGTTGTAATTTATGTGCTTCTTTTATTCTTCTCATAATTCTTCTAAATCAACCTGTATTATAATCATAATGTGAATTTCTAACATCACATTTTTTTTTAATTTTACAATTCATTTTTTATTGATTTTTATTGAGCTCTACATTTTTTCTCTGCTCTCCTCCCCTTCAACCCTCCCCCAAAGTCCCCATGCTCGCAATTTACTAAGGAGATCTTGTCTTTTTCTACTTTCTACTTCCCCTGTAGATTAGATCTATGTA
>LOJH01015041.1:11374-23712 GCA_001685095.1 Ellobius talpinus | reverse complement strand
CACACCTTTAATCCCAGTAGCTACAATGACACACACCTTTAATCCCAGTAGCTATCCTAGAAATCGGGTGGTGCATGCCTTTAATCCCAGCCCTAGAGAGGAATATAAGATGGGGTGAGAGCTCTCAGATGCAGTCTCCTTCTGAGATTCCAGGAGGCAGGATGGCCATTTTCAGACTGAGGTTGAGGGAAGAGCCAGTGACTGGCTGTTTTGCTTTTTGGATCTTCAGGTTGAACCCCAATTTTTGACCCTGAGCTTTTATTAATTGTGTTTTACACAGGTACCTTCCTCAGTGGCTCAATTAAAAAAATTACTCTTAGGGTAAATTGAGTCAATTTAAGCTAAAAAAAATTGCAAGATTTTTACTGGCATCTACTGTATAAGGTACTTATATGCCAAAAATGATTTTCTTGTATCCACTCTGGGAAAATGACAGCCATTTTTTTAAACTGAAAATGGAATACAGTCTCCTTCTATGGTGGTTTGGATGAGAACCATAGTCTTGTATGTTTGAATATTTGATCCCTAGTTGGTAGAACTGTTTGAGAAGGATTAGGAGGTGTGGTCTTGTTGGAGAAGGTGTGTCACAAGGGGTGGCTTCGAACTCACAGAGATCTGCCTGCCTCTGCCTCCCAAGTGCTGGGATTAAAGGCGTGCACCCACCACCACCCAGCGAAATCTTAGGTTTTAAAAACAACATATTAATGTGTCATATAAGTGCAAGCCCCGATGTCTAACCCTGCAATCATAAACTGCAGCATGGCTAAAGCAGCTCAGGGCAACAGGAAGGCATACATTCATAAGAACATACAGAGAAGCCAAGTGAGTCTGTGTTAGAAACTGCTGCCATCCTCAAGTAAAAACAGAATATGCCGTAAAGATAGCTCTGCTTTGTTTTCTCTCCTATCACCTATTTTTGGAAAGAAAAATCTGGTTGGGGGCTGGAGAGATGGCTCATTGTAAGAGCACTGGCTGCTCCTGTGAAAGATCAGAGTTCAATTCCCAGCACCGACCTAGGGGTGCACAACCATCTGTGACTTCAGTTCTAGGGGATTCAGTGCCCTCTTCTGGCCTCCATGGGTACTGCATGCATACTGTGCGTGTACACACATGTAGGTAAACTCTCATCCACGTAAAATAAAAATAAATAAAACATAAAAAAAGAAGAAGAAAAGAAACCCCCAGGTCTGTTGTCTTATTATTTCATTCCAATAATGTCAAGATGCAAACCAGAAGCATTTTTTTTGTGTGTGTTAGTAATGATGTGATCTTTTGCATTCTGCCTCTTTCATATTGGTGTTGTTTGTAGAGGAAGCTTTGGTAACTTTCAGAAAAATAATCCTCAATTCACAGGTGTCAGTGTCCTGTAATGTAATCCAAGAGGTGACAGGTGTCCCTGACAGTAGCACATGAAGCCTGTGCTATGGAAAGGTAGCAATGCTTTTGTTCATTACCTGGATGAGATCTCAGGGAATGTGCAGGATTTGAAAACCAGACCTCTGTTGTAGTGGGAGCCAAGAGTCTGGGCTACAAATGGCAGGGGGAACCCCAGCAGGAAACAGCACTCCTGGCTGCCTGGATGTCACTTACATAGGGCAGGAGGACGGTGTCACTGCTGACCCCGCACAGACTGATAAGGAACTGCAGTGTGATCCTCAGGTTGTTGCTCCATTTCTCATTGTTGGCCAGTGCATTCCAAGCGTTTTCCATTTCTGGTCCTGGGACTTCATCACCGTACTAACACAAACAAGAGAAAAGGCAGCCCATGTGAGTGTGTGCAGAACGTAAGTTGGTTTGAAGGTTATGATTGGTTAAAGTCATTAGGAGGGGAAGATGAACATTTGATAGAAAAATGCCATTTATGAGTGGAGAGCAATTCACAATATAGAGATCAGTTATATGAAGTACCGATAGAAGTACTTTTAAAAAATGATAGGCCCACATGTGATCTCTCTCTCTCTCTCTCTCCCCTCATAATCCTCCCATTCTTTAGTTGCGGTGCTTGGCATTTGAATCCTGGGCTTTTTTCATAAAATACAAGAGGTCTACCCTAAGATACATCCCTAGTTATCATCATAACCATTTTTTTTATCAAAAAAATTTTTTTTTGAGACAGCTTTTTTTTTGGTGTGTGTGTGTGTGACAGCTCTGGCTGTCCTGGTGACCAGGCTGGCCTCGAACCCACAGAGATCTGCCTGCCTCTACCTCCCACGTACTGGGATAAAAACTGTGCACCACTGCTCCCCTCCCCTTTTTGCTTTTGTCTTTTGTTTTACAAGACAGGGTTTCTCTGGGTGGTCTTGGCTATCCTAGAACTTGCTCTGCAGACCAGACTGGCCTTGAAGCTGCTATTAAAGGTGTGTGCCCTGCTTGGCTTCCATAACCATTTTTAAATGCACCAAACACATTATTTTCATTTTCTTGCTTTTTAAAGCAAATTATGAAGTCTGGGTTTCCCAGCTCCTCTGAACCCACACCTACCTATTTACACAACCATTACTAACTCACAAAATTATCAGACCACATGCATAACTAGAAAATAGGAATAGAATCCAGGTCTTCTGTGAGAGCAGCTGAATCAGAAATGTGTCACCGTGAATACTGTATTATCTTCCTTTATTAAATTCTGGGGGGGTGAAAGGAAATTTATTCTGGCAATCTCATGAACATCTTTTTCTTTTTTAGAAAGGGTCTCAGTAGCCCAGGCTGGCCTCATCTCACTATGTAGCCGAGGATGGTCTTGACCTCTAGACTCCCATGTCTGGCCCTGTAAATATTTTGAAGTAGAGAGTTTGGTGGCATTCAGGGCACTAGTGCACACCCATCACCTCCACTCAGCCCCGTCTGTCTTATTTTAATGATAAGTGTCCCTTTGTCGGTTTGTGGCAAAGGCTCTGTGAGGCCGGGGCTTTGCTACTGTGGAACCATGCTATTGGCGTTACCTTGGCTGTCATGTACATGAGATTGTTCAGGACCAGGGAGGTGGCTTCTGGAGAGCCCCAGCCGTTCCCTTTCAGTCCATGAGAGGCAGTCACTTCTCCTTCCCGGTCCTTGACCTCCTCCTCAGGGCTGCTGGGACTTGACCCTGGGAGGAGGAGTCTGCTATCCACCAGTTCAATGTTGTGTAGCCATGGCAACAGGTAGGTGAGCATGATCTGACGCCCGTTTGGGTGCGTTGTGGGGAATCTCTGGCTCACCTCTGAAGAGACAGGGTGAAGGAGAGCTACAGGTTAATCTCCAAATCAAGCTCAACAGGCTCACCAATTTATTGATCCAACAGCAGTTTGCATTTACTAAAGGGATTGCCATATAGCATAGCTATCCAGGACTGCAAAATCACAAAAGTAAGGGTCATCCCTGATCCCCTGTGTACAGGAAAGTGTCTTAGGGGCAGGGCGGGCTGGTAAGCATGGACAGAGCTGAGGGCCTTACAAATTCAAACACAGTTAGTAGAAAAGGGGTAACAGAGTGTACAAAATAAGGACCTGGGGGTCAGCGGCAAATCTCCCTCCCACCATATAATAGCCGCACAGGTGACTGTGACTCAGACACTTCAGTGACCTCTTGGTTCGTCCATCTGTTGGTCAGGAAAATAAGAGCAATCCCCTATGCTTGGGTCTCACACTGCACAGCTGTTAGGGATGGAGACACCAGCATCCTGCAGGGCAGACTCAGCACAGCACCCATCTCCCAGCAGCACCAGCATGCTGCAGGGCAGACTCAGCGCAGCACCCATCTCCTAGCAGCACCAGCATGCTGCAGGGCAGACTCAGTGATAAATCTCTTGGCTGCCCCCAATAGAAACTTTAACTGCATTCGCCCTTTCCCTAAACTTGAAGTCCCTATCAGATGGTGCTAAGCTGTTGGGCTTTTACGTAGGTCAATGCAAATTAAGTAATTTGCAAATAATGCAAAATTACTTAATTTTTATTTTTAAAATAGTGATATTTCTTTTTATTACATTTGTTTATTTGCTTGATTTATTTTTACGAATATGAATACTTAGGTGTCAGTGTCCTGTAATGTAATAGCTTACACGTATGTATGTGTGTGCATCACACGCATTATTGGTGCTCACACAGGTTACCATAGAGGTTAGAAGAGGGCATTGGATTTGATCCTCTGCAAGAACAGTCAGGTGCTTTTAACCATCTTTTCATCCTCTCTAATTTCTACTTACTGTGTGTGTGTGGGGGTCTATGCCATGGTACACAAGTGGGCTTGCTGAAGTTGATTCTCTCCCTCTACCACACGGGGCTCAGGAATCAAACTGGCTATGAGACTTGGGACCTGCACCAGCTGAGCCATCTGGCTGGCCCCCAGAGTATTTAACTTAGAGCTCACACATTAGGACACATATGCTCTAGCTAGGATGATAAACACTTGCATCTTACTGCATCAGAACATCCACTAATCCCACTGGCTGAGTATTCGTTAGAGCAAGTCACTGAATCTGACAGGATAAAAACAGGCAAGACTTCTCAGGAGTGTGGTGAGCTCTAAATACACGTATATATGAGAAACAAAAGGGACTTGTGTGTGTGTGTGGTCAATATTATATGTATGTATATATTAATATATATATATATAATAAGAAGTGGTCATGGATTGGAGTGGGAGTTGGGGGGGACTTGTAGCTGGGAGAAGAAGGAGTGGAAATGATATAAATACATTACTAATGTATGAAATTCTCAAAAAATTTTTTTGAAATAAATAAAAAAAGAGTAAGGTTCCTGAGCTTGGGGAAGGTTCTCTGTGACAAATTATACTGACAAATAACCCAGGGGCAAGAGAGAAAATGACAGGTCACAGAAGGTGCCAAGCTGAGGATCTGGTTACAAAAATATAATTTTATTATAGAAGAGCTGTTTATGCTCCATAGGAAAGACCTGTAGTAGAGAGGAAGAGAGAGAGAGAGAGAGAGAGAGAGGAGAGAGGGAGGGAGAGGGAGATGGGAGAGAGAGGGAGAGAGAGAGGTGAGAGAGAGAGGGAGAGGGAGAGGGAGGTGGGAGAGAGAGAGGGAGGGGGAGAGTAGAGAGAGATAGGTGGGAGAGAGAGGTAGATGGGAGAGAGAGAGGAAGAGAGGGAAAGAGAGGAAGGGAGAGGGAGGTGGGAAGGAGAGGGGAAGAGAGAGGGAGAGAGACAGAGGGAGGGAGAGAGGGAAGGGGAGAGAGGGGGGACATTAAACAAGCCTATTTTTAAATAATGGCATGAAAACGAATGGACTTTGTAGCAATGGTCAGCTTCTAACACGCGACACGAGACGAGCTCATTTACTGTGTTCATTGCATTCTGTGTGCTGGACATGAGGGCCAAGAAAGTGGGGTGTTGGCCAGAGGTGTCAGGCAGATAGACACCTTGGGTTGTGGAGGTGTTTCTGAAGAGAATGGACAAAGCCACAAATATTGAGTCAACTCTCTGGGAAATACAGAAGTCAAACAAAATGTGAGGGGGTGTTGGGGGGGCTGTGCATATTTCCAGATCCTTCGGGCAGGACCCAAACAACTTGTCCAGCTGCTTCTAAGTGATTAGGTCCCCTGAAGTCTCACCACAGAGTCTGTAACAGCGCGGGCAGTTTAGGAATCCACTAGGTCCTGTTAATGTTTCATGGTCTTTACCAGACGTCATAAATCAAGAGTGGGGATGGCTTAGAAGAATGTGAATTTCATTCTTAGGGCTTTGCTGACTGTCAGGCAAGATCTATTCCTCCTCCCCAGCTGTCAGGTGCTCCCACTTTATCAGCTCTCCTTCTCAGCTAATAAATTGGCTCCAGTCTTGCTCTTCCAAACAAGCTTGGGACTGCGGCCACTCTCAGCCCAGCTGGGCCACCTCCCTCTGGAACCCACAGAGCTGCTCTCCTTGGAGGCTGGGCATCACTCTCCACTCGGAACCCTTTTATTTTTCTAGGTTTCCATGAAGAAATCTGTCCCCCAGGGAACGGCCTCCATATCTCCTGAAGCACTGCACTGCTCCTCTGTCCCTTCCCCTGTGGAGGGCTTTTCTTCCCCTCCGCACTTTGCCACTCCCGACGTGCCCTGCCTCACCCAATCTCTTCCTCCCCGGTGTGAGGTGGCCTTTGCGTTCAGGACTGTCTCTTCTGTAGAGGCCTGCTCCAGCATCCCAGGCCAGCTCTCCATGGACGCTTTGCCATGTGTAACTCCTGCTCTCCCTGGGGTGGCCTGTTTGTCACCGCCATCAGTCTCCCAGGCAGCAAGCACCAGACACTTCAGTTGTCTGTGAACCTCTGGCTTCCGACTGCACTTTCTCCTTTCCCTGGGCTATTAGGTCAGACCCTTACAACACAACCACTTCCTCCTTGAGTTACAGTCGCCCTTCCCAGCCAGTCCCTCTCTAGACTGACAGAGTGACAAGCTCAAGCACCATCGACTCTTTCCCACAGTCATGATGGCCATCCCTCTTCCTCTTTAAACATGGCAGGCTTTCTCTCTCTCTCTCTCTCTCTCCTCTCTTCTCCCTCTCTCGCTCTCTCTCCCTCTCTTCTCTCTTCTCTTTCTATCTCCCTCTCCTCTCTCTTCTCTCTCTTCTCTCTCTTCTCTCTCTCTTTTCTCTCTCTCACTCTCTTCTCTCTCTCCTCTCTCTCTTCTCTCTCCTCTCTCTTCCCTCTCTCTCTCCCTCTCCTCTCTCTTCTCTCTCTCCTCTCTCTTCTCTCTTCCCCATCTCTCTCCCTCTCCTCTCTCTTCTCTCTCTTCTCTTTCTCTGTCTCTTCTCTCTCCTCTCCCCTCTCTCTTCTCTCCCTCTCTCTTCTCTCTCTCCTCTCTCTTCTCTTTTCTCTCTCTTCTCTCTCTCCCTCTCTCTCCCTTCTCTCTTTTCTCTCTTCTCTCTCTCCCTCTCTCTCCCTCTCCTCTCTCGCTTCTCTCCCTCTCTCTTCTCTCTATCTATTCTCTCTCCCCCTCTCTTCTCTCTCTTCTCTCTCTCTCCTCTCTCTCCTCTCTCTTCTCTCTCCCTCCTCTCTCCCTCTCCTCTCTCTCTTCTCTCTTCTCTGACTCTCTCTTCTCTCTCCCTCTCTCTCCTCTCTCTCCCTCTCCTCTCTGCTCTCTCTCTTCTCTCTCACTTCTCTCTTTTCCCTCTCTCTTCTCTCTCTTCCCTCTCTCTCCTCTCTCTTCTCTCTCCTCTCTCTTCTTACTCTTCTCTCTCCTCTCTCTCTTCTCTCTCTTCTCTCTCTCCTCTCTCTTCTCTCTCCTCTCTCTCTTCTCTCCTCTCTCTCTCCTCTCTCTTCTCTCTCCTCTCTCTTCTCTCTCTTCTCTTTCTCTCTTCTCTCTCCTCTCTCTCTTATCTCTCCCTCTTCTCTCTCTCCTCTCTCTTCTCTCTTTCTTCACTCTCTCCTCTCTCTTCTCTCTCTTCTCTCTTTCCTCTCTCTTCTCTTTCTCTCTCCTCTCTCTGTCTCTCTTCTCTCTCTCTTCACTCTCTCTCCTCTCTCTGTCTCTCTCTTCTCTCTCTTCACTATCTCTCTTCTCTCTCCTCTCTCTCTTCTCTTTCTCTCTTCTCTCTCCTCTCTCTTCTCTCTCATATCTCTCTTCTCTCTTCTCTTTCTCTCTCTTCTCTCTCTGTCTCTGTCTCTCTCTTCTCTCTCTGTCTCTGTCTCTCTCCTCTCTCTCTCTTCTCTCTGTCTCTTCTCTCTCTCCATCTCTCTCTCCCTCTCCTCTCTCCTCTCTCTCTTCTCTCTCCTCTCTCTCTCCCTCTCCTCTTTCTCTCTCCTCTCTCTTCTCTCTCTTCTCTCTCTGTCTCTCTCTTCTCTCTCCCTCTTCTCTCTTCACTCTCTCCTCTCTCTCTCCTCTCTCTCCTCTCTCTCTGTCTCTCTTCTCTCTCTCTTTACTCTCTCTCTTCTCTCTCCCTCTCTCTTGCTCTCTCTCTTCTCTCTCTCCCTCCCTCTCTCCCTCTCTCTCTCCCTCTCTCTCCTCTCTCTCTTCACTCTCTTCTCTCTCTCTTCTCTCTTCTCTCTCTCTTCTCTCTCTCCCTCTCTCTCCCTCTCTCTTCTCTCTCTCCCTCTCTCTTACTCTCTCTTCTCTCTCTTCCTTTCCTTTTTTCCTTTCTTTTGTATTTCAAGTTTCTTATTTAATAACACCATGCAACAGAAACTTGACCATTCTGGCTTATTTTCTCATACTCACACTTCAGAGGACCTCTGACCCTGGAAACAGCTACAGTGCTATGTCAGCTACTACAGTCTCCATTCTGTTGCTCTTAGCTTTTCTCTTTCTTTAAAAGTTTTTAAATTTTAATATATTTTATCATACTCTTCCCAGCACCCAATTACTTCCAGATCCTCTCCACCCTCCCTACCCACCCAACTTTAAATTCTTTCTCAAAAACCAAACAAACCAAAAAAAATCCAATACAACAATTCCCCAAACCAAGAAAACAAAATAAAAGCACACTCCCCCTCACCCCCCAAACAAAACACCAAAGCATAACTAACTAAATAAAAGCACACAAATAACCCCATAGAGTCCAGTAGATGTTGGTCAACTACCCCTGAACATGCATCTGTCCTGGAGTGGTAGATGTACCCAGTGTATTGGAGAAAACTGATTTTCCCTCTCAGCAGGTACAAGTGACAGTTCAGTGTTAACCTTTACCCTAGTGGCTAGTTTCCCTTCATTCATTATTTTTTTAAAATGTAACAAAATAAAATATAATAGTATAAAACAAAATAAATATAATAGTATGAAACACTGAAGTTGGACATGACAAACCAACAGAAGGAAAAGAAGCCAAGAGAAGGCACAAGAATTAGAAATCCACTTGTTGGCACACTCAGGAGTCTCATAAAAATAAGGAAAGCTAATAGAGTAGAAATTTCCTAAGATATATAAGATATACATATCTGAAGGCAACATGAAAAATAGCCAAATAATCGGGGGGACAGAGTCCCAGTTGGCCATCTCTTTCACTAAATGAAACTTTCAGTACTGGGATCAGGTTATATCTAATTGAGTTGCTGGCCAAAGGGAATCCTAAGGTCAACAACCCAGGCTGCTGCCAAGACTACAGGTTGCTCTCCATAAACTGACAGCAAGGCCCCACTGCTGAAGCCAACACCTGCACAACTCATTGAAGACAGAGATGTTGAGCCAGTGCCTACAGAGCTGCCACCCCTATGTTCCAGCATCTTCGGTACAGAAACATACTCTGCACACCACAGAAAGGAAAACAAACACCAAGCAAGCCACAACCCTTTATCCACAATGGTATCCTGGCTGTAAGATATGCTAGGGTAATGGTGGTACAAAGTATGTTGGAGTAACCAACCAATATCCGATTTGCTCTAGGCCCACACTCCACGAGATGGACCCCATCCCCAACACTGCTTGGGTTACCAAGAACCTGAGACTAGAGAGCCCAGAGACCGAGGGTAAAACCAAATAATACTGATCTAAAGAAAGAAAAGGAAAAAAACCATACTGATAAAGTAACTCTTAACGATATTCTGACATCATTAATGTCATACTCATAGATCAGTGGCTTACTGAGCCATCCTCGGAGAAGCATCCTCCTGTGGCAAACAGGAACACAGACACACACAGCCAGACATTACGCAGAGAGTGAGAGACCTTGGAAGACTCAGCCCTAAATGGGAGGAGTGTCTCCATCAAATCCCTCCCCTCAGAGCTCAGGGAACCCTGCAGGGGATGAGGCAGAAAGAGTTAGGAGCCATAGTGGATGGAAGATGCAAGAACAAGGCCCTCGGTGCTGATATCTTGTTTGTACAAACAACGCTTGCCTGAAGATCAGAGGGTGGAGCTAGCTACTAGCTAACCATAGAGGTCTGGAGGTCTGTACAGAAAGACAGGAAGTGATATGGCTGGGCAGAGAGAGGAAGTGATAGGCGGGAGGAAACAGGAACTCTCTCTTTTGGGCTGGGGAGTTGAGTAGGTAAGGTTGCAGAGTTTGACCCCTTTGTCTCTCTGATCTCTCAGCATTTTCCCCTCTATCTGACTCTGGGATTTTATTATTGAGACCTGTTAGAACTCGCGTTACAGCTCTCTATATCGACACGAGCAAAACTCCCATGAACTCGCAGAGGCTGAAGAGGCATATACTGGGCCTGCGCAGTTCTGCACCAGGTCCCCCACTATAGATTATGGCTTCCAGTGTAGTGATTTTGTGGGATTCGTCAGTGGTTTGCAAAGCCCTAGCAGCTTTCTGAGATGCCACGTCCCTCACAGGCTTTGAAATGGGTCATGAGCACATAGCCATCTCAGATGTCACTCACACTGCCCTCTGCATAACTTCCCAGTACAGGGTGCTGGTCTATTCCTTTCCAGCAGAGGCTCTCGACCTTCCTAATGCTGTGACCCTTTAATCTCTAAATTACTTACTTAATTGGTGATCATGTTAGCTATCATATAGACTTATTATCCTCTTGTTGTGGTGATTCCCCAACCATAAAATTACTTCCATTGCTACTTCACAACCTAAACTTTGCTACTGTTATGAATCATAATATAAATATCTGTGTATTCTGATGATCTTAGGCAACCTATAAAAAGGTCATTCAACCTACAAAGGGGTCACAACCCCCAGGTTGAGAATCACCGCTCTAAATCAAGTCACATGCTATCTGCTCTCTCTGGTTTCCATCACCTGCCTGTCTGCCTGGTAACTTTCTTCTCTCCAAATGCAGCTCAAACATCAGCCTGTCAGGTAAGGCTTTCCTGGTTCTTCTGGTTCAATAAGACCCAGATACAAGCAATGCACGTGAATGTCCAACAGAGAGCTCAGCACACCTTAGGCACCCAAGAAATGCGAGCCACTGTGATCACCAATTATTTCAGGGCAGTTGCACAGACACACATGAGTGGGAGGCGCCACCCAGCTGTGGCTTAGTGCAGCTGAAGAACGGCAGTGCAGAGGACAAGTCAGGGAATGGTGGACAGAGGCAGGGGTGCTGAGGAGGGGTGGGGCTAAGGCACTGGGGGTGCAGTGGAAGGTGAGGTGCATTCTGGGACAGTCTGCCTCCTGGCAAGGTGCCCCATGAACTTAGGTGGACAAAGAACTTTTTGAGACCTGCTTCTCACAAAAGTTATTTGTGAAGATTGCTGAGGAGACAAGTTATATATGTGACATCATTATGATAAATATAATAAGTCTATATGATATCTAACATCATCAACAATTAAGTAAGTAATTTAGAGAGATTTTAAGTATATTGTCCATATAATAGAATTTCTTTGGGATATACATACATACTATACACACACACATATATATATGTACATACATACATACTATACACACACAGAGAAATATGATATTGACCTAAGAATCTTGAATTTGTCAAGTACATGTTCATACTTTTGCTTTACCTAATCACTTATTTTTAAACATTTAAAAACATTCTTGAGGGGCTGGAGAGAAGGCTCAGTGTCTAAGTGCACTAGCTGCTCTTCCAAAGGACTTGGGTTTAAGTCCCAGCACCCACCGGGCAGCTTCTAAGTGTTTGTAACTCCAGTCCCAGAGGATCTGACACCCTCTTCAGGCCTCTCCATCAGCATCACACTCACATGGTGCGTAATCAGGCAAAACACCCCCACACATAAAATAAAAAGCTTAAAAATATTTCTCAAGTTTCTTTCTTATGTAACTAGATTTAGTCCTTAGTACTGATGTCTGACACTAAAGCTGCCACAGACTCCAAAAAAGGAAAACTGCTTAGAATAGAGACTTGGTGACATACGTCACTGCTGACTGCTGCACGGTACCTGAGAAAAGAGGAAGAGTGAGCTCAGGGTACATCCGGGCCAGTTCACAGGACAGGAGGGCTAGCGACACACTGTAGAGAGGTGGCAATGGCCCATGTGTTCCATACAGAATACTGCCAGGTCTTTGCTCGGCAACTTTCTTGGAGTGCACAAAAAGCTTTGCTTCGAGGATCTGTGAGGAGGTAAGAGGCAAGCATGTCTCAGGAACGTTTGCATTTGACCAGAATTGGTGATGCCATGACAAGGAGAGAATCAGCTAACTGCTGTTCCTGGAGAGCACTGGGTGGGTGCTTCCTTGCTCGTCACATGACACACAGAAACAAGTAAACACATTCTGAGCTAAGGTTGGAACTGTTGCACAGGGGTGAGTGATACATGCCTGCATGAGCTGCATGGAGACTTCGTAAATCTCTCTGTTGGTGTCAGAGGCCTTGAAGAGAACAAGGTTCAGCAGGGTCACTATGTCGAAGGGATAGTTCCTGGGGAAAAACAGTAAACCACACGGCATAGCTATAAGACAGCTTGGCTGGTAAGCTGGATAGATCGTCTCCTCTCAAAAGTCTAGGGTGGCGCACACCTTTAATCCCAGCACTTGGGAAGCAGAGGCAGGTGGAT
>LOJH01015041.1:0-11231 GCA_001685095.1 Ellobius talpinus | reverse complement strand
AGAGAAACCCTGCCTCGAAAAACAAAACAAAACAACAACAACAACAACAACAAAGTCTATGGTGGTGCATTGACTTGCGTCCTTGGGACTGACACTGCCCTGTCTTTTTTGGAAAGAATCATTTATTTATGTATTATTCCATGTATCTGAGTGTATGTATGTGCATCATATTCACGCAGGTGCCTGAGGAGCTTGGAAGCATGGATCACCTGGAGCTGGAGTTGCAGAAGGTTGTAACCTCCATGATGTGGGTGCTGTGTGCTGAACTCTGGTTGTCTGCAAGAGCAGTTCCTGCTCTTAACTCTGGAGGCATCGCTCCAGTCCTTACGTGAAGATTTTTGTGTTCTATATTCTCTCCACTTTCCTAAATCATAAGCGTTCTCTTAGGAGAGTTTGTATATAAGTCAGGGAGTTTAATCTAGCTATGACATTGTTACACTTAATGTAGGGCCAAACAGCTTCATGAATTCACCTGTTATATAGTAAGGATGGTGGTTTTAGAAGCATAGTTGTTGGGTTGGGGTGTGCCTCAGTGGTGGAGGGCAGTTTTAGCATGTGTGAGACCCCTGGTGCAAATCAGGACATTTTCAAATAAGTGTAATATTCAGACTCTAAGGACCTACTCCTTCCCGCATTCCTTCTGAAGTTTTGAGCAGAGGGGATTTAAACAGTTCTGTTTCCTGGGTTTGATTTGGTGGGCAGCTGGCTCTCGGGCTCACAGTTAACATGATCAGGATACCTGTATATGTGCCTTTAATTCCTTTAGCGAATCATCTTTATTCTTTTCAAATTCTAATCTCACGCTTCACTGTGACTGTCTGGGCACTTCCAAGGAGAGACACTGTGAGAACAATCTCCTGGTCAAATGGAATTAGCAATAGCTTGGAAACTTAGAGCAGGTGGCTTGTCTGTGAAGGACCCAGAAGCCATTCTGGGCTCTCCTAGGAGTCACTCTAAAGATAACTGCCCAACAGGCCGCTGTTCCTCACATCCTGGCGAGCAAGCATCACCACGATTGCCACTAACCACTAATTAGGAGAACTCATACCTGTTTCCACACACAGTCGCTATGGCTTTGAAGCAGCCGGATGCAAGCTGGTAGGAGCCTGTGTAACATCGGTCGATGGCCCAATTAAAAAGGTTTATTTGGTCAGGATTAAGTTCCAGGAGCAAGATGACAACTTCACAGCCAAGCTGATGAACCTGGGGACAGGGAACAAATCAGTTCTTCCTAGTTCATGAGAAAATATTCTAGTGAAATACATACGATGGAATGCAGTTCATATAAGTGGACAGAAAGTGGAGGGAGAGCACTTGCTTGGGTTGAACTTTATACCGCATACTCTTCCTTAAGGGGGTCAATGGAGTGATGTCTACAGGGACACAGATTTCCCCGGACTCTGGGAAGGTAACACAGCCTGCCGCAACAGAGGCTCCATTCCCCTCAGAAGGTAATGCTGCCTGCCTCTTTCTGAAGTCATCCACTCTTGAGAGTTGCGATGAGGTCAAAATGGAAGGACCTGGCTTCTGCATTTGTTATATCAATAGTGCAAGTGTGAAATGCCCCCATAGGCTCCTGTCTTGAATGCCTGATGCCCAGCTGAGGTCTGTCTTGGCTATGGAGTTTTTAGAAGGTGAGGCCTGGCCTGCAGAAGTATGTCTCCAGGGGTGGGTCTCTGTCTAGCTCTCTCTGCCTGCTTCCAGGCCAACATCGCATGGACAGTCTTAGTGCTCTATCCCAGCAGGGTCACTCTGATGGCCATGCCGTCTGCACCAGGATGGACTATAATCAGTTTTTTCCTCCTTTCAATTGTTTCTGTTAGGTGTTTTGTCAATGGAACGGAAGTTACTGATGCAATGTTCATTATTATCAAAAATTTCCCCTAGTTAATGTCTGTCTTATTTTTTTCTGACTTGGTTATTTCTCTTACTATCTCTTATGATAAACAGGTCACAGATGATGAGTCCTTTTCTCTCCAATATACACTTATATTTTAATGCATTTCCTTTTAAGCAAGGCTTTCTTTGCAAATCGCTAACTTAATATTTCCATTATGCTTCACTTAATGATGATTTCCAGTTAGCATTGTTATTTGCTCTACTGGCTATCTGGAAGCATATATATTTTTAAAAGATTAATTTTTAACTATACGCGTGTGTGCACACATGTGTGTACATGTGTGTGTGTGTGTGTGTGTCTGTTTGTTTGTGTACGTGCATCTGAGGGATGGAGGAGGCCAGAAGAGGGCACTGGATTCCCTGGAGCAGGCGTCCCAGGTGCTGGTGAACTGTCCAGCGTGGGTGGTGGGAACTCGATTCAGATCCTCTGCAGGAGGATCCGGCACTCTTCATTGTTGAGCCTTCTCTCTCCAGCTCCCAGGGAAGAATATTTTAATTATATTTAATTACTAGTTTAATGATACTGAGAATAAAGGATGTAGTTTGTATTCAAAGTATGCGGGCTGTTATGAGACCCCACGTTATGATTCAATTTGTGGTCAGTTTGGGTAAATGACGCTGTCCTTTGGGGCCTGGCACATCACAGCACAGTATACCTAAGTACATATCTGAACAGGTGTAGCCGTGGGGGAAAGGTAGGGTGAAGAAAAGCAAGGGATTTCTGACTCAATACTTACTCGTAAATCTTGACAAGCCAGGATATTGTCAAGCCACTTATACAGGTAGCCATCCGGAGAGAGGCCGACATTGTCAAAAACAGGGCCACAGCACAGCACGGCTGACATTGCCTGGAATTAGAAATGGTGGGACCTGGAGATGGAGCCTGGAGCAGCACATAAAGCCAGGATCCATCTGACCTTAAAAGACACGACGGGCAAATCTGGGTGCAGCTTTTATTCTATCTTAGAAACAAAGTCTCACTAGATAGCCCGGGTTAGCCTTGAACTTGCAATCCTCTTGCCTCAGCTGCCTGAGTGCTGGGACCACAGGCATGCACTGTCATTGCTTGGCTTCATGGCAGTTCTTTAGTAACAGTTATTCCTCTGGGATTCTGAAAGCATGCTTTAGTAGAGTCACAAACATCTCCCCACCAGATTACAGTTTTAAAAATAAAAGTTAACAATCTATAGTTTCACGGACATCTACATTGGTGATTATAACGTGTGTTTAGAAAGAAAGAATAAAACAAAATGATTATTTTCCAATAATTCAAGTCAAATTTCTTTCAGCTGTTCCAAGTGAGGCAAATTCTGCTTATAAGGTAAATTTAGCTGTCTGCATCTTCCATAGCACAAAAATACTTCTGATCCTTGATCGAAAGTTAAATGCAATTAAGAATGTAAACTCTAGGCCTTTTGTGTAGGGGAGTGGGTGGTAGGGGATGGGGAGAGAGTGAGAAAAGGAGATTTTGACTAACCTGTGCTTGGCAGGTGTAAGTGACCAGCTTATGGTGTAAATGACACCTGACACAGTTACAATGGCACCTGACACAGTTACAATGACAACTGATAACTCAGTTACTTCTGTAAAGGCCATTAGGCTGCACGACTACAGTGGTCTGAATGAGCGATGACCCTCCATAGGCTAACATAATCTAACGCTTGATGGAGGGAGGACATCATCCCTCCCAGGTGGGCTTTGACAGTTTATAACCACACCCTGCTCCCCGCCTTCCCTGCTTCCTGTGTGTGTGGTAAAGATTAGCTAGCTCCCTGCTCCTGTCAGCCTGCTATGCTTCAGGACTCCAGCTTTCTGGAACCGCAAGCAGAAATAAACTCCTTCTCTCTGCTGCTTTTGGTCTTGGCATTTCATCGCAGTGACGGAAGACTAACCAATACAAAGACCACACTGCTTCAGATGTGAAGTTCTTCACAGTGTGGATGTCTAAGGATAGGTTTAGACAAAAATGGGATGATGCTGTTGGTTGATGATGTCCCCCCTCTTAGGTTGGGAGTTAATTAGCAATGTGGTCAGCTCGGGGATAAATAGGTAAAACTGTTCTCACACAGAACAAACACCGGATAAAAGCAATAACTTGACAACATTGTACATTTTGCAATTGTGAGCCCAACTGGAATGTATTTGCACACATCTTCAATTATGCAGTTGGAATTACTGAATTTATATTGACACGTGTCCATATATCCATTTGAATTTTATATCTGTACATAGATTTTGTTGTATTATATGACTTATTTTAACTTTTTGTTTTGTTTTTCTAGACAGGGTTTCTCTGTGTAACAGTCCTGGCACTGGCTTTGTAGACCAGGCTGGCCTCGAGCTCACAGAGATCCTCTTGCCTCTGCCTCCCGAGTGCTGGGATTAAAGGAGTGCACCACCACTGCCTGGCTTATTTTAACTATTGTTAAGGCATGATTGTTAGCTTAAAAGAGGAGACCACCGATGGCACAAACCAACCTTTAGGGCACAATATTGGTATCTTGTTATCTGGTGGTTTCTGTCGCTGTACCGATCCAGAGGTGTGAACATGATGCTGAAGGGGCCCGCCCACTGGCTGAACAGGATGAAGAGGTGGTGCCTCAGGCTTTGCTGGGGGAAGAGAAATCTTCTATGATGAACTAGAGAGAACAACACAGAGCCAGTGTCTATTAGACTGAACAGAATCATAGCACTAGTGAATATTATTCTCGAGTTGTGGGGGAAGGAAAATTTTCCACTTTCCCTAAAGTTTTTTTTTTATTTTTAATCTTTCTATTATGTGTATACATGTGTTTCCATGGGCAGGTAGATGCATGAGTGCAGGTGCCCACAGAGGCCAGAAGAAGGTGCTGGGTCACCGGAACTGGAGTTACAGGTGGATGGGAGCTGCCTGATATAAGTGCTGGGAGGCAACCTTGGGTCCTCTGCATGAGCAGTACCTGATCCAGTCTCTCCATCTCCAAGGACTAGAGTACTCCCATGAACCCCTTTCTCCACTTGCGGCTCAGGCTAGAACGTCGCTCACGCTCTCCCAGTGAGCTACACCACCAGCCCCCAGCTCCTGTTTCTTTATCTACAGAAGCTTGACTTTTTAAATCTATTGCAGCACAAGTTTCCTTTCTGTGTGTGTGCCCTCCACACCCAGAGTAGGAGGAGAGATAGACACCGTGATCCGCAGACACTCTGCTTCAGTGGCTCTCAACCTTCCTAATGCTGCGACCCTTTAATACAGTTCCTCATGTTGTGGCGACCCCCCAACCACAAAATTATTTTCATCTTCATGACTGTAATTTTGCTATTGTTATGAATTGTAATGTAAATTTTGAATATGTAGGATATCTGATACTTGACACCAAAGGGTCACGACGCACAGGTTGAGAATCATTGCTCTAACTGATCTTTCTACTTACTTTTGGGTATATAGAATGAATTTTTGTGACCACTGTTCCCTACTGTTAGGGAGAACATCGTGGAATATAATATATATTACTTCAAAAACATGTACTTCACATTACTGAAGAAGTCAAGCTTAAAAATTGTAGTTTAAGGTCCTTAAATATGAGATGGACCACTACAGTTAATAACAACTTTGATACCAAGTCAATCATCTACTTTGTTCCATATGCCTCTATTCGAATAAAAATGTTCCACATAGTCTTTATAAGATGCCCAGTTAAACCAAAAGATTAAAAGGAATTCCACGCTACGGAATTCTAGTTAGTGTGCTGACTGACAGAACGGACTGAAATCAGGTTAGTACAGAGGCCACAGGAGAAAATGAATCTTGTGGGAAGGTTTCCTGAGTTCCTTCCTTCAATATGGCATCAGTTCATTTTCAGACCAGGACCAAAGCCAAGAAAGAAGCAACGCGTACAATAATAGCAAATGTGATTCCGATGGTCGCTCCCTTGGTGACTCCACTATGCTGAGGTGACCTGGTCTTGTGTATTTTCAGTGTCTCAGGATAAATAAAGCCAACTACCTAGCTCTATATGCAGGCCGCCAGGAATCAGGAAGGAGCAGTCATGAAGAACGTGAGAGCATCACCCAGCCCAAAGGCTAGACATGGTGGCTTACCTGGAACACACTGAATCAAGTTGGCAACCATGGCGCTGAAATGTGCTCGGATGTCTTTAAGAATTTCAACTTCTTTGTCATTTTCAGCTTCTAAGAGCATGCGGGTCAAGTCCACGTACTCCAGGAACAGTGCTCCAAGGGCCAAGGTATCTCGCTCTAAGGCTCCGTTTGTGCTGGAAGGAAGGGGGAGGGAGTCTTTAAACCAGCTGCAACAAAGTAACAAATACTTCCTGAAGACAGCACAAACGGTTGGAACTAACACAGCAGATCTGGTCTCTATGTGCACCGCCAGGGGAGTACAAGAAAAGATAAGAGCATCTTAACAAAATCGTTGTCGAAGTAATATATTCGAAAGGATGAGAAGAAAAGGAAAAGGAGACTTTGGCAAAAGGCGGTCAGTTCACTATTACTCTCACCTGTCACTTATTACTCCCGCGTCCGCCAGGAGCTCGAATATCCGAAGCAGCTGTAGCCTCAACAAGTCTCTCCGTTCCCGACGCTTCTTGTTCTGCACAGAAAGAGGTAATGCCACTTATGCCAATTGTCAAGGACAATATAATGCGAACTTGAGGGTATAACTTAGTATTTTCAAGTTTCCTAAGTAAGAGGGGTGCATTGTCCCTTCTTCCTAGTCAGTAGAGACAATGCCAGTTATTCCGGGCTATAAGGAAAAGACGATAAGGAAGGCAGTAAGAATACCTGAGGTGAAATTGTTGAGTAGTGTGCCTTGTGTCAAGAGGTGTCCCTGTCTGGAGTGGCTGGAAAGCACAGGGGACATTGACAATCTCCACTGAGTCTGCTCAGTGAGTGAGGGTTATTCTTCAGGCTGCTAAATTTCTGCCATTTCTTTTTTTTTTAAAAATACTTTTATTTGTATGAGTGTTTTGCCTATATGTATATGTACCCGGTGTGTGTTGTGCCCATGGAAGCCAGAAGAGGGCACCAGAGTCCCTGGACCTGAAGTTACAGATGGTTGTGAGCAACTTAGGTCCTCTGAAAGAGCAGCCAGTGCTCTCAAGGGCCATGCTGTGTCCTTAGCCCCAGATTTCTGCTCTTTCTTGTATCATATCTTACTATTTTTCAATCTTGGTGCATTGTAAGTAATTTCAGGGGTGGATTCATTTTGAGGAAAATAATATTGAGGGATATACCATAAGCTAAATGAGACATGGTATCTTTAGTCATTGATTTCTTTTTTTTTTTGGTTGTTGTTGTTTTGTTTATTTTTTGAGATAGGGTTTCTCTGTGTAACAGCCCTAGCTGTCCTGAAACTCACTCTGCAGACCAGGCTGGCCTCAAACTCTCAGAGAACCACCTGCCTCTGCCTCCTGAGTACTGGGTTTAAACTCTGAATTACTTAACTATTGAAAATTAGTGAGAATGACAAAATCTAACATACTAAGGTTCATTGTTAGAGGCAGGGTGGGGTGTTTGAATTCTGTAGGGGACAACAAAGGGGACGGAAGGTTCCCACCACTGTCCCAATGAGTCAGGCTTTTGTGATGGGGCTTCTGAACCTTACCTCCGGCCTTCTCTCTAGAGCCTCCTTCATTAATGGATGGAGTTCTTCGATCAGCTCTCTACAGAGGGAAAAGTTTATTGTTGATATGAAACTTGTCATCAGCTTTGTCCATTCCAGCCTAAGTAGCATCATTATAGCCTAAGTAGCATCATTATATCCCTTGACTATCAGTCAGAGCCTCCGGTGATCTCCCTGCCTGATATTCTATGCAGTATCTGCCTGCATTCCAGTGCTGTGCACACGGGTCAGGCAGAACACCCTCTCTGAACAATGAAACAGTACTTCCCAAGTGCTTACTAAATCCAGGCACTTCAGAATGGGCTATGTGGGATTGAAAATAAATAACAGTGAGTCTCTGTCCTTAAAAAAACCTATCCGTCCAATCAGAAAGAGAGTCAATATTGAATCACTTTGGGGACACATAATAGGTTTAAAATACAAAACCTGTATTTCAGAGCTGAGCTTACACTTATGCTACTTGACAGATGCAAATTATAGCAAGAGATAAAGTAGTGCAGTTTTCATTAAGACCTTTCATGTGTAGTAAAAATGTTTGATTAGTATATAATTACATTTCTCTATTTGTGTTGTATATGTATTATATGCATGCATCTATATACATTGTATTTCATATGTGTATTATATGTATACATATATACGCATTATTCACAAACACAAACATGCATATGTATTTAGTTCACCTGACTTTGCAAATCTCCAATTATTGTTTATACTTGTTATGAATCGTCTTTTTTGTGCAATTATTTCTGAATTGCTGTGTTAAAACAGACATGAGATCTAGTTTGAAGCTAGACAAGTTTGGAAGCTGCATGCTATACTCATGGTTACTAAGCACCACCCTCCAGGTAACCAGTAAGGCTGATGAGAATCTACAGCACTCTGCGCTGAGAGGAAAACCTGAGGGTTAGTCTCTGTCACTCAATTCATGTAGGACAGAATTCCTACATCAAAGAATCCCATTTAATAATGTATGATGTTAATAACATTGACACACAATATCAGAGGACATTATATCAGTATAATGATATGGCAACACTAATAGCATGTAATATTAATAATTGTTGATAACATTAATAACCTTTTCCTACTTATCATCTATTTACCAAGTGTCTTTCCATGTGAATACACACATTTAATATATCCTCTTAGCAAATTATGGGGTAGATTCCACTGCATCAAATTGGTTTAAAATTAAAAAAAAGGTTAATTTTGCTTCTACGTGTACGATCGTTTTGTCTTCAAGTACAGCTAGCTGAACAGCACACGCATGAAGTACCCATGAAGGCCAGGAGAGGGCGCTGCGAAGTGACCATAGGTCCCCTACAAGGGCAGCCAGGGCTCTCAACTAGCGCTGAGCTAGCTACTGGTCCAGCTGCTCAACTTGCTTTACTCGAGAGAAACTTCACTTCAGTTGCTGTACTCAGCATGCAGCTGTGCAAACTGAGGCTCACGGAGCTTTTGCACATGCCCGTGACTGGTTAGCTGAACGGCAGCATCTACTTCCAGGAATACAGAGAGAGCAAGCTGTGCTCTGGGACTTGGCAGGTCTTTGGGAAAGATCATTGGCTGATTTCAGGAATTGTGAGTTATGTTTTGAAAGCTAACCTAGCTAATTAATAACTGGCTAAGTGCTGGCTACTTGGTACTCTAGTAGTCAGGACTTGCAATGTTTACTTATTGTTCAGGGCGAGATGTTTGGAGAGTCTTCTTTCCTAATTGCATGGAAGCTTTTGTTTAATGCGTATTCTCTTCATCCTCATTTGTCTTGGCTAAGCACCTAAACTAGTGTGCATTCTCACTTCAGGACATCTCTCTCAGAAGCTTTTGACACTGCCTCAGCTATCTGACTAAAAGATCACAAAACCAGTTTGACTGAGGTACAAATATGCTTTCTGGAAAGATGGATCATGTGAATTGAGCCCACCCGGTGAGTCCCATGCTGTGTCACCTTTGAGTCTGTTGGAGGAATGGCAGGGATTACACACTACCCTTCTGGTACTGCAGCTTCGCAAAGTCTGGCTAACTGGGGATGGACAGGGAATTATCTCCACTTATACTTACCTAAGACACAGCTTGCAACTGAAAGAAAATTTGAGAGATAAAATCAAAGCTGCAAGGAAGGCTGCTTACCTTTAAACCATGGCATGAAGGACACCATGCACAGCCTATCAGCACCCAGATACCAGCTTGCATCTGTTACCCTCAAGCTGGAGTTAAGAGATAACCATAATCACAGCAACATGTATTATTTAGAAGAACGTACTATGACAACCATACCTGAAAACAAGGGAATTTGTTCTTCCAAATCCTAAAACAAGGGACTCTGTGATCTCGATGCTCTCCAGCCTCATCAAAGGCACCAGCTGCTTCAGCAGGACGCCCACTGACGGCGTGCCGATGGCCTGAAACAAGGCGACTTGAAGTGACAAAGAGAACATGGTAACTGAGTGGTAAGAGTGTCATGTGGCTGAGTCACATCCCAAGGCACTGCCATCATTCCAGGAAAGACCATTAAAAAACCCATATATTTAATACAGTACAATTGAAGTATTTCCTACCTGGGGTACAAGTCCTAAAGAAAAACCTGCCTTTTTCTTTTAAACCATTGAAGTCAACAAAACTATCTTTAACACCATCACTGGATAAAGTTGTGGTTTTGAGGCATTCAATTAGTGAAAGGGGAAAGAGGGCACAGGAGATACAAGCCCAACCTCGAGGCTCTGATGAACGCAAGGTTCCCTAATGCAAGGTTCCTAATATTAAATCTTCCATTCTGCACTCACGGGAGAGGAGTCATAAATTATTCACAGAGATGCTTTAATGGAATCTGGAAATGTGCCGGGAGAAGATCTGATTCCATGCTATTCCAGATGGCAGGCACAGTGCGATTCGCACTGGGAACGCTAGACAAATGAGCTAAAAAAAACCCTTACAGAATAATTCCTCTGAAGCCTGTCATGTCACCTTGTTATCGTAGCTCACTGTACCATCGGGGGTTGTTGCCATTATCTCTGGAGTGGACGCTCGTAAGTGACCTGGGCTCATAATACTGGGTTTGGCAACTCCGAAGCAGAGGATGAGGTAATTTCTCCACAAGGTGACGTAGTTGTCTCCACTGCCCGCAGTGCTGGTTTTCTTGGCATTGATTGGGCTGCTAGAGATACAGAGACAAAAACAAAGGTAAAACTAAATTCCTGTTGGATTTTCATTTATTTTATTTTTAATTGTGTGTGTGTGTGTGTGCATACATGAGTGTGGGTGCCTATGGAAACCAGAAGAGAGCATTGAATACCTTAGAGATGGAGTTACAGAGGGTTGTGAGCCATTCAGCCCCCTTTGTTGGGGAATATTATTTTTCAGGTGTGTGACTTTTGTTTATGCTGCATTTGTTTAACTCTGTGAAGCTCTGTTACTGTGCCTGCCTAAAACAACTGATGGTCCTAATAAAGAGATGAATAGCCAATAGCGAGGCAGGAACAAGGATAGGCGGGGCTGGCAGGCAGAGAGTGTACACAGAAGGAGCAAGGAGAACCAGGAGCAGCAAGAGAACAAGGAGAGAAGGCTGTCAGGAGCCACCCAACCAGCCGTGCCGTAAGAAGGAAGGTAAGATACACAGAAGTAAGAAAGATAAAAGCCTAGAGAGAAAAGGTAGACGGGTTAATTTAAGATAAGAAAAGCTGGCTAGAAACAAGCCAAGCTAAGGCCAGGCATT
>LOJH01015040.1:12624-23713 GCA_001685095.1 Ellobius talpinus | reverse complement strand
TCTCTGGGATTGTGATTTGTTGGCTGGTTTTCTTTGCTTTATGTTTAAAACCCAAATATGTTGTTTGTCTTCTGGGTCTGGGTTACCTTACTCAATGTTTTCTAGCTCCATCCATTTTCCTGCAAATTTCAAGATGTTGTTATTTTTTTCTGCTGTGTAGTACTCCATTGTGTAAATGAGTAGGTACTTTTTTTTCTTTTTTAATAAAGGTGTTAACATTGCCTTTAAATTGTTTTTCAACCATGGGCATGGTTGTTGGTGCTGACCTGCAATCCTGGGATTGAAGAGGGAGAGTCAGGAGGATCATTGTAAACTTGAGGCAGCAGAAGATCTGGTCTCAACAAAAACAGACAAAAAATGGTTTTTAGTTATTCTTTTTATTCTACATTAACAAGAATAATATGGTATATGAACAAATAATTTCTAAGCCCCTATGAGTAGTTTTGGCAACTACTGGCTTTTTGGAAAACATAATTGAGTTGTTGACTTTTAGGTCAATGAGGTATTTTAACTTTCATAATAAATCCTTTAAATTGTGTTCTAGGGAGATAATAAGTTGGCTTTAATTTCAAAATTTATTTTTATGTAAAAGTACTTTGAAGAGGTTATAGGTTCTATTGTGCAGCGCACAGCGCCTGTCTGTGCTCTGTGTGCCACCATACAGTGTGCGAATCTCAGGCAAGGGGCTGGAGAGCGAAGCACACAAAGACACACAGAGAGACAGAGACACGGACCTCTAGTCCCTGGTGAGAAGCCCTTTATTCATGGAGGCTTATATACCCAACAGTCAGGTGGGCTAACAGGTGAAAACCTTATCCTCTGATCCTCAAGGCCAAGGCAACACGCTGCTTGTGAAGCAGAGCTCGTAAACAACTTTGACACAGCTTTCAGTAACTCAAATCAGAAGGAAAGTAAAGATCGCTAGCAGGGAAGAGCAGCTGGGGGCCAGGACTCCAAACGGTCCCAACAATATTGGAAACAATACTTTAAGACAAAATAGGTTTCTGTTTTGTAAGAATTTTATTGATCTCAGAATTATAGCATTTTCAAAAATCAGTGTTAATATTGCTTTCACTATACATAAAAAGAAGGGTTTATTTTGCAAGTGAATTTATCATCAGAGTTTTACTAAATTGAAAAATTGTTCCTTACCAGGCCACTAGGGGCTACTCCAGTATCTAAGCAGAAGATCCAGTTACCACTGCAGCTGAAAAATTATCTTCCTTCTAGCATAATTAGTACTCTCATTTTGTTATGTGAAAAAGTAGACTTTTAAGTCTCATTTGGGCTATTAATTTTGACAATAATATGTACCTTTGGCCAGGATTTGCTGTAATTTTATTTTTTTACACGTACTCACTGGTATGATGTGTGAGAAGAGGTCAGAAGGCTTCCTGCAGGAGTCAGTGCTCTCCTACTGTGTGGGAACAGTGCTGGAACTTGGGCTGTCAGGCTTGGCAGCAAGTTCCCTTACTCTCTGAGCCATCTTGCTGGCTCTGCTTTGTTGTTAATATGTGAAAATTTATTGGCCACTTTTTCTAATGGTGCTGTCTCAAACTGACTTTGATCACTTGGGGGAAAGTTGTAGCTTTCTTTTTTGGTACAGAACATGATTCTTGTTTTTTACGTTAAGCTTTTCCTTGAAAAATTGGAAAGGCTAGTATTTGGTTAGAGTTATCATTTCTTTTTTAAATTATGTATGTTCCCTTAGAGACAGGCAACAGGAAGGACCTTCATGTTCCTTTCAAGAGTATTTAACAAGCTGGTTATGGTGGCATGTGCCTGTGGTCCCAGCACTGGTACACTGGAGGGGGAGACAGAAGCAGGGGATCTTCAGTGCAAGGCTATTTTGGGATATGTGGTGAGACCCTGTTTCCCAAAACAAACAGATGAACCAGGTATTTAGCACTTTTATTAGCATTTTCATTTCTTCCCAGTTACATAAGAAAATACAATGCAGTTTTGAGTTATAAAGAAAAATATATAAAGCAGGGAGAGAATGCTCTTGCTGTTCTCTCTCCAGGGTGCCATGTAGTTGGTCTTGGATTTAGTATGTACCTGGAGATAGCCTTGAACTGAGCCCATAATTAACATGGAAAATTTTCAAGAAAATAGTTTAGGCACCTATGTATAAAGGAAAGGTTATTGGGGTGGCATGTGTGTGTCTGTTCATCTGTCTGTCCTGGTTTCTGCACCTTCTTAGAAGCCACCAGGATTCAATCATGAAGCCCTTGTTTTTAATCCTAATCACTTCCTAAAGTACTGATCTCTCAACATCCTAGATTGAATTTCTGACTTCATAATGGAGAGTAAATTTCACAACCTGAACCATTGGGATATACACTAGAATCACATCCAAATCACAGCATGTACCTATAATTAATATGACCTGTTGGGGGCTGTAATTTCCCACTTGAAACAAATTTCATGTTTTTGACTCCACCTCCTCAAAAAAGAAGACATCAGACTTAATGCTTCAGAAAATATTTTGCTCAACCAAAAGTGTATTTATTAAGACATCCCTTCCAAAAGACAAGCCTTGCTATATTGCGAAGGCCAGCCCCAAACATCATGGTGTAAACTGTCCTTTTGCCTCAGACTTCCTGGTACTTACAGCTACACTTAGCTCAAAATTTCCTTTATCTGTAGCGCTAGGGATTGAACTCAAGTCTTCACACATGCTAGGCAGGTTCTACCACTGAACTGTATCCTTAATCTTTTAAAATATCTTACTGTTTATGTGCCTCTGAAAAACAAATTTTATTGTGTGTGTGTGCACACGTGCACATGCGCTTATATACTCGAATGTGTGTGTGCTCCAGTACACGTGTGGAGACCAAGGGACAACTTTGGGAAATGACTTCACTGTTTCACCATGTTAGTCCCAGGATAGAACTCAGGTTGTCATCAGGCTTGGTGGCAAGCACCTTGACTAGCTGAGACTTCTCATGGGTTCTATTTCCTTTATTTCTACTTCCCACCCCCTTTTGAAAACATGTTTCTTTTGAGTCAGGGTCTTGCTGAGTTGCCCAGACTGACTTGAACTTAGCACCCTGCTGCCCAGCCTCCTGAGTACAGTCTTGCAGCACAGGTGCACAAATACGTACTTCAAATTTAGTTGCCCTGAGGCTGGAGAGATGACTCAGCAGTTAAGAGCTCGGGCTCCCCTCCCTGAGGACCTGGTTCAATTCCCAGTACACGCATTGTAGCTCACAACTGTCTGTAACTACAATTCCAGGGAATCTGATACCTTCACACAGACATACATGCAAGCAAAACACCAATGCACATAAAAAAACCCAACAAAACCCAGAAAAAAAATTTAGTTTTCCTAACCATCCCCCCCACCACACACACACAGTTTTTCTGTGTGATATGACTATATAATTTTCTTGTATACTGTGTATTTTCATTGTCTGTTAATAAATAAAGGTTAACTTACTAAATTTAACTCAGTTCACCTAATTTATACTAGTTTACAACAAATGGGTGAATCTGCAATCATGAGAGTGAGACTTGAAAAATGAAAATTGAGGCATGTGGGATCAGAACAGTGTATGTATTTATCTTCAGGAGGAGGAGCCCTGGGAGATAGTTGTATAGGCCATAGGCCATTACAGGCGCAACAGTGTTGGGTTGACATTCTGTTGTACATTTGTTATCCTTATTTCCCCAGTGATATGGGAAACAAAGTTAGGGGTAATTGGGCCTTTCTCTTGTCCATCTGTTTGGGTGACTTAGCCATTCCCATGATAGCAGCAGTGCTGGAATAAGGTGGTATATCCTGTGAACCAGTTTCCCTAACTACTTCTACATCTGCTTAGTAAAGTTCCCAGTTCTGTACCCTTACTAAGCAGTGACATATGATTAATGAATATTTTTATGTAAAATATAAGACTATATTCTGTTTTTATATTTTCTTATGTGTAATAAAATGTATTTTTCTCAAACTACTACAGCAAGAAAAACCATTTCTAGTGCTTGTGTTTAGATCAGTTTGCTTATTTATTTTCATGGGATCATACACCAGCATTGCATGTGAGGCAGTGTTTTACCCTAGCCCAGAACCTTTAATTTCTGTAGCCATTTCCAACTGATGTTCAGTTTTTTTATTTTCTTTTTTCCCCCTGAGGCAGTTTTTCTGACTGTCCTCGAACTCAGAGATTCACCTGCCTCTGCCTCCTGAGTGCTAGTATTAAAGGCATGCACTACCACCATCCAGCGATATTCAAATTTTCTAATTTGAGTTCTGTTCTGTTTTTTATATATTACTGTATATATAGAATATTGGTTACTAATAGTGGGAAGTCTTGTGACTTAAGAATCTGAACTGAGTGTATATTAGTGGTATTCTTACTTCAACTAAAATTGGAAGAATACAGATTAAGTGATATGAGACTATGAATATATAAAAATAATTTCATAAAGGAAGAATAAGATTGTCATGCTATTTTTCCATAGTTAATAATTTAATTTTGAAGGCATGGACAGCCAGTAAAGCATTATCTGAGTTTAAATTTAAGGCTTTTGGCAGTACATTTGTAATCACACAGCCTGATGCCCCTTCCAGTAGTCAGTAACCACCCCCCCCACATACGAAAGAAAGAAAACTAAGCACAGTAGGGTTTTTTTTCTTGTAGTTGGCAGTCTCAGTACTTGTTTCTTTTCTTTTCTTTTTTTTTTAAATTAAGGTTTTATAGTTTTCACCGGTCATCATTTTAGTGACTTCTGCCCTCTGGCCCATGTCAGTTGAGAGAAACACTGTTCCCGAGAGAGCTTAGTGTCTCTAATAACTTATGGAGAAGTGGGTTCTTGTTTTCCTTTTTCACTTCTTTCCCACTCATCCTGTTCACTATCAGATGTGTGACTTTACAGTCTTCATAGACTGGCACATACTCAGGAATATTCTTCGCTGTTGTCTTTGGCAGTGTAGTTTCTGATAACAGTGCTACCTTTTGTAAGTGCGTGCTTTAGTTTGAGCCCTACCCTAATCTTTGGGGAGGGAAGAGGAGGAGGATGTGTTTATGGTCAGTAGTTATTGATTATATCATTGGCCTTCTTAATGACGCCTCCACAAGACCCAAGAGGACTGGCTTCCTACAGATTTTCTATAGCTGAGTGTGTGGAGAGAGTGGCTCCTGCGGGACTTGGAGGTTCTATGTCCTTTGTCTCATCCTTACCCTGTACATCTCTGCATCTGTTGATCTGTATTTCTGTGATATTCTTTATTTAAAAAATAGGATGCATAGATGTAAAATATTTCTATGGATTCCCTGAGCAAATTAGACAGATCTCAAAGGAAAGTATTGTAGGAACCCTGATGGACTAGCATCAGAAGGGGGAACAGTTAGGTGGGACTGAGTCCTCAACCAGTGAGATCCGATGCCATCTCTAGACAATAGTGTCAGAATTGAACTGATTTAAAAGAAGGATACCAGCGAGTCAGAGCTGTCCTATATTCAGACTTTAATAATCAGTGGAAGTGTTCTGATGACCATTTTACTCTCTGTGGATGAGCTAATGAATGTAAGCAACTTCCCTAGTGACAGTGGTTAAGATGTGACACACGAGAGTAAGGGTAATATTTTAGAGTGTTCTGTGCTCTGAGAGTTTAAGAATCGTACCAAAACACCTCAGAATAAGAAATAGGTAATGTATATGTGTGTGTTGGGGACTATATAATGGTTTTGTCATTAGTGCCCTCCATCTCTTTTTAGTTTTTCATTCCTCCCTTGCTGAGGAGCTAACCCAGGGCCTTGCGCATATAGTCAGTGTTCTGCCACTGAGCTATATCCCCGGTTAAGTGTTCTGTACCTTGAGAATGCAAAATGAACTGGAAGATTAATTTAGGCATTTTTACTACTGCTAAAAGCTTTATTTAGTTTTGGAAAGTTAGCACTTTAATATTTGAAAATTTCAGAAGTACACATTTAGTCTCCCTATCACTTCCTTCTGTTTCCTAGAGGTAATCAATAGTCTCAGATTAAATATAATACTTATGATTTAAAGGGCTTCAACTTGGTTGGCAACATGGAGCCTGGAGTCAGACATTTCACATTTATGAACCCAGCACTTGTTGGGCGTCTAACAGAACTGGAGTGACACTAGGACTGAGTAGTAATGTTTTCACAGCCCCTGTCCTGGTGACACTAGGACTGAGTAGTAATGTTTTCACAGCCCCTGCCCTGGTGACACTAGGACTGAGTAGTAATGTTTTCACAGCCCCTGCCCTGGTGACGACTACATTTTAAGAGATTTTAAAGACTCTTACGTGTTCATTTACTGGATTGTGTGGAGGTTGAGTAATGGTGACATTGTTTTGGATAAGCTACTGGTAGGGTGACAATTGAGTAGAGTCCTGAAGGACTCTTACTAGTGGTTTTCAGGAGAGAAGCATTCCAGGGAAAGGACCGTGAAGGACAGAGTTCTAGAGAGGATGTTCAAAGCAGAGTGGTATGCTGTTTGGAAGTGCAGAGGAGGCTAGCTTGGCTAGAGAGGACTGACTTGGGTAGAGAAGGTAAGGTGAATACATAAACAGGAAAAACAGACAGGTTAAGAATGGGTGATCTGAATTGCTGACGACCAGTTCGTACAAGGCTTATATAACATTGTGAGAAATCAGAAGAAAGTCTGTTAGCGGGTTTAGGTTGAAAAGATTCAATCTGGCTGCTTTCTGAAAAATAAATTCTTGGGATAGGAAAGGTGAGAGCAGAGAGATGGTTATGAGGCCAAAATAATGGTAGGCTAAGATGACATTGATCATTACATTAAATGTTTTCAAATTTAGTTGCATACTATTTTTCCTCTATATTTGAGCTCTGCCTTTGAAGAACAGGAGTAAGAAATAATAAGCTCATAGTAATATTTTTACATTGTATTTTGATCTATCTATCCTATCTCATACAACCCCAGAATGCCCTAATGTATACTGTCTAACCCCTCAATACACTGCCCCCAGTTAGTACTGCTCATATGCACATGAACATGGGTCATCCGTTCCAATATGAACAGTCTGCCAGTGGCTACCCCTAAGGAAATGAGTCTGCCCTCTCCCAATAGCCATAACCTTGTAAGTCCCTCTTCATCCATGCTGGAACTTTGAATGGATTGACCTTGTACAGGTAACATTTCTGCTCTGTTCACAGTATTCACAATAGAAGCAGTTAAATGTCCATGAATATGTAGTACATACGCACTATGGGATTTTGACTATAAAGAAAATAACGGGCTGGAGGGATGGCTCAGAGGTTAAGAGCACTGGCTGTTCTTTCTAGAGGACCTGAGTTCAATTCCCAGCAACCACATGGCTCACATCCATCTGTAATGAGATCCAGTGCCCACTTTTGGAATGCAGACAGAACAGCACGCACATAATAAATAAATAAATCTTAAAAAAAAGAAAAATCATGAAATTTACAAATAAATTAATAAAACTGGGAAAAAGTATACTGAGGTAACCCTAGGCTCAGGAAGATGAATGCCAAATAATCTTTCTCATGTATGGATCCTACTCTTAAGTACTTAGTTTGGTATGTTTATCTTTGAGTGCCTATGGAAGCCAGGAAATCAGAAGGGGCCATGCAGCACAGGGGTGGCAGATGCCTTAAGGGAGGGTAAAGATTAGAACATTAGTGAAAGAAAAAAAAATTAGGTACATTAAAATGGTTTTTTTTGGTACATTGAGAAAATGTGTGTCCGTCCGTGTATAGTTAGTTATGTGTACATCTGTGCAGGTGCCTGCAAAGGCCAGAATAAAAAAATAGGATCTCGAGTTGTAGGTATTTGTGTTACACCCAAGTGTTTTACCATCTCTTCAGCCCCACACAGAATTGTTTTGATTTTTTGAGAGAGAGTTTATGTAATCCTGGCTGTCCTGGAACTATACGTAGACCAGGCTGGCCTCAAACTCAAAGATTTTCTGAGTTCTACATGTGCTCACATGTGTGCTTGGACATGTGCGTGCACACACATACCTCAGACACAGAGAAGCACACACCACAGAGCCATATACTAAATAAATTAAAAAAAAATCCCAAAGAAGAAAATTATCTTGTTCCTGATCATTTATCAGGTGTCAGGTTTGGGATGCAGTTCAGTAACATAACACTTGTCTGGCATGTACAGGACCTGGGTTCAATGTGTGTGTGTTATCATACCCAGCTGTGGTTTCTTTTAAAGATTTATTTACTTTTATGTGTATGGATATTTTATTGGCATGTATAGGAATCTACTGGGTATGTGACCATGGAGGCCAGAAGAGAGCACCAGAGCCCTTGGAACTGGAGTTACAGATGGTTGTAAACCACCAGATCAATGCTGGAAACTAAACCTGGTTCCCCTGCAAAAGCAGCAAGTGCTCTAAACTGCTAAACCATCTCTGCAGCATCCCTCAGAGAGTTTCTTGATTGCCACTGCAACCCCAAAATGTCCAGATGGCATAAGAATTATTTTTTTTGCATTTTGTGGATGAACCTAAGGAAGTTTGGGGATTTTCCCCAGGACTCAGACTCCATTAATCTGATTGTCAATACTTCTTTACCATAGTAGGATAATTTCTCTGGTTTTGTGCTTGAATGATAATCTCAAATCATGACAAGCCCCCCCAACCATCTTTCTCTCTCCTCCCTCCCTTCCTCTCTCACACACACAGAGGGACTGAACACAGGTCTTGTACATCCTAGTTAAGTGTCGTGTCACTGAGCTGCAGCCAAGCCCGAGACTTGCTATGTAGTTGATCCCGGCCTTGCATTCCTGATCCTTCTGCTCCCATTTCCCAAGAGCTGGGATTACAGGCGTGGGCTGCCACATCTGACTTAACTATTGTTAACTGACTTAACATTCTTGCTCTGTGGTCCCAAAAACATTTGGTTATGTCTTTATATTATAATGGTTGACTTATTTTTGTGTTTCTATTAGTATGTGAGAGGTTTTTTTTTTGAGACAAGATTTCTCTGTAGCTTTTTTTTGGTGCCCGTCCTGGAACTAGCTCTTGTAGACCAGGCTTGACCTCCAACTCACAGAGATCCGCCTGCCTGCCTCTGCCTCCTGAGTGCTGGGATTAAAGGTCTGTGTCACCACTGCCCAGCGTGAGATTCTTTTTTAAAAACGTTTTTAGATTTATTGTTTGTGTGTGTAGGCGCACACCCTCTATGGGAGTGTATGTATGTGTGCATGCTTTCCAGCACGTGTAAGAGACCATGGAGGTCAGAAGATGTAGCTGAATTCTCTAGAACTGGAGTTCCAGACAGTTATTAGCTGTCTTATGAGTACTGAGAACTGCACCTTGCTCCTTTGCAAGAGCAGTAAGTGCTCATAACCACTGAGCCTTTTCTTCAGCCTCATGAGGTTATTAAAAAGTTTTAAACTACCTTTATTTACTTGTATGTATATTTGTGTGGGCACATGCCAGGCACAGTGCACGTATGGAGGTCAGAGCACATCTTGTGGGAGTTGGATCTCTCTTTATACATGGGGCCTTAGGGTCAAGCTCAGGTTATCGGCTTGATTGCAGGTGTCTTTACCTGTTGGACCATTCCTGGCCCCAGTATGTGAGCTTTGAGGACCAAAGACCATGGCTTATTACTACTTTAGTCTCCCCTAACTCTGCCCCACTATTTACTCATTTGTTTTATGTGAAATATGTGTGTGGGTGCTTGCATATTATAGAGGATGTGTGGAGGTCAGAGGACAGCTTTAGGAAGATGGCTTTCTCCTTCTACTGTCTGTGTCCTGGTGATTGAACTCAGGTACCTGAGGCTTGGTGGCGGGTTCCTTTATTCACTGAGCCATCTGGACAAACAGGTGCTTTGCATTAAAAACAAATAGATGAAAATAAAATTACTTAAAAAATAAAACCCTATTGCTTATATATCCTGGTATTTATAGTATGTGATGTTATAGAATATCCTGGCCATTGAATATTGTTTCCATATCTCTTTTCTGTTGAGCTAGAGATTGAAGTGAGATATTGGCCTGCTAGGCAGTGCTTTACCTCAGAGGTCGCCCCTCCTTGCCCTTTCAAGGTGAAAATTGCTTAGGCACTTGACTTGTGAAATAATCAGTTATAAATAATTCCAATGAGTAGTTATTGTAACAGTCATAATTAGTGTAATGTGGTTGCTTATTACAGGATTGGGATTTGAGATAGGAAGCTTAGAATTACAGACTTTGCCTTCGTGTGGAGGAGTTATCTGTGCACTCTAAATAATTGTACGGAATTATGTAAGCCATACCCTTCTAGATAAGTACAGCTGAGTTCTGTACATTTTAAGATGGTGACTCATTGAATTATGCTCCTGCTTAGATGTAGCTGTGTAAGTGCAGTTGTTTCCCAATTTCCCCTTTTCTAGTAGTGACACTTTTCTTTTGTACTCTGACGTCAGTTGGTGCTGTGTGTTTTCCTTAGAATTAATGGCTCGGTAAGTTGTTCCCACGGAAAGCTTTTTAAAGATGTTCTTTCTTTTGCAAGTGCGTAGTCTTGATCATTTTCCATATAGTGTTGTGCTTCCTGTGTGTTCCCTAGTTTTAATTGTGAGAATAATTAGAAAAAACAGAGGATAAGGAACTTAGAAGCATATTTAAAAATGTCTTAGAATTTTTAAAATTTTGATTTGAACATTTTTTATCCAGAATCAAAGATTTAGGCTAGTGGTAGAGAGTGCTTGCTGAGCATGTGTGGGCCCTAAGTTTGAGTGGAACAGAAGGAAGAAAGCTTAATATGCAAATAATTGCTGGAAAACTCACATTTATTGAAGTGTATTTAGCTATAAAAATTTTAAATTAACAAATTAGAATTCAAACCTGATCATTTAGCCAGGCCATGTTTAATCTCATCACTCAGGAGGCAGAGGCAGGCACATCTTTGAGTGCAAGGCCAGCCTGATTACAGAGAGAGTTCATGGACAGTCGGGGCTACACAGAGAAACCTGTCTTGAAAAACTAACCAACCAACCAACCAACCAACCAACCAACCTGATCACTTTTTTCTTGTTTCATTAGGGCAACTTTTATGTGCCAGTTATTTGCTTATAGAAGATTTTTTTGTTTTTTGTTTTTTTGAGACAGGGTTTCTCTGTAGCTTTGGAGCCTG
>LOJH01015039.1:3921-23713 GCA_001685095.1 Ellobius talpinus | reverse complement strand
TTATTTCGGGGTATAAGCTAGCCGGGCGGGAGCCAGGCGGGACGAAAAGCAGGCTGCTCCCCTTTCACAACAGTCACTTACAGTTTATTTTGTGCTAGGCACTTTTAAGTATTTTAGGGCATTGTGACAGACAGCGTGTTCTATTGGAAGCTAAGCAGCTGTTTACTAACTTTCAGATGTTTGAATTACCCAAGTACTTCTTTTAAAGCATGGAACCAGGGAATTGAAAAGCTAAGAGCTACCCAACTCAAAGCAAACCATAATTATCTTTCTAAGAAAATGACAAAAAGCCCAACTTGTAACTTCATTGTTTTCTTTATGCTTGTGGATTCAGTAATTATATATGCATTACATTCTACAACAGGAACAAACACAAAAAGACTAGCAAAGTCAAAGCTGTTCCTGTTTATTTCTAATATATCCAGTCTCTTGAGGGATTTGGTTTTGATGACTGTAACTCGGGATTACAGCACATCTTTCACTTATCTGGTTAAAAGGATACAGGGGCGAGGTTCTTGGAACAGTCAGACTTAAGCTACTTATTACCATGGAACATCTTCACTGAGTAATCTTCCTTGAAAGGAGTCAAAGGGATTTTTATTTTCTCTATAATGCTTTCAGTACTATAAATACTTGCCTACCTTGCTTTGTTGAATATTAAAAAAGGCACAGAATCATGCCCCTTCTCAGAGCTGTAGAAAAAATCATCACAAGATTCAAGAACAGAAATTTTAGGGAATAATAAGGCAAAACCTTACTCTTGGTAAAAGTCTGTAGGGTTTGATCTTTATGGTTTTGCTTTTTAAGCAGTTGAGAAATGAAACCTCGAATAGAAATTCAAGAACTTAATAGTGCCAAAAATCTGGAGCTGGGAACTAGAGAGGTGACTTGGTAGGTAACACTGCTTGCTGTATAATTATGAGAACATGAGTTTAGATCCCCAGCACCCACATGAAGCCCAGGCATGGCCATGTGTGCCCACAGCCCTAGCTAGCACTGCACAAGAGCGGTTCCCCTGGCTGCAAAAGTGGAAAGCTCTGGATGCGGTGAGAGAGACCCTGTCTCGAGGGAATAAAGTGGAGAATGGTAGGACAGGACACCCAGTGTCATCCTCTTGTACCGCACACAGGAATATGGGTTTATGCACCTGCACACATGCGTGCACTATACCCGCAGCACACAAACATACATGGATCTGTAGCTGGCCATTTCTCTTGTAATTACTTTCCAAGGTCCAATCTTCTTGCTTTTAAGCAGCTATAGATATTTGTCTTTGTGAAGAACATCTTAGTGTAAACAATGAGTCTCTATTGGATATACCCAATAAATACTCATTTAAAATTGCATGGCCTCACTGTGTACCACTGTTCCACGCAAAGTAGAATTTTAATTACTTTGTATTGACAAAGCTATACAGCAAATGGATGTTGACACATCATTCTGAGCCCTGCGTGCCCTGCTTCCATTGATGCTCCAGCCTGGGTATCTAGTGACGAGCTGCGTGCCTCTAATAACACTCTAGCTTCACGCTGCTAAGTTTTGAGTTTTAATGTGAGGCAGCAACAATGACCTGAATATACAATAGGAAGCAAACATTTTGATGACTCAGAGGATTATTGGCCTTTCTTAGGTGACCTCTGCCTTTCTCCTTAGGTTTTCGCAAATGTCACAGATGCTACCTTGTCACATGGAATACTGATTGTGATGTACAGCTCGGGACTAGTCAGACTGTATAGCTTCCAAGCCATCATTGAGCAGGTAGAGAAAACTACAGTTGGACATAACACACTCAGTATGAGGCTTGCACTGAAGTTTTCTGTTGTTTTGTTATTGTTTTTAGTGAGTCGGGTGCTCATATAATCTTAAATTATAAAAGTTATTATAGAAATATGAAAAGGCACAATAACCTTTGCAAGAGGGGTGGGGAAGGTTAAATAGAAAGGCCCTTGAATAAAGACATTTTCTCTGCCATGTACATGTAAATTTTATTTCTTCTTAAATAGGCTCTAAAGCCACCATTTTTGTTTTGTTTTGTTTTTAGTTCATGCAACAGAAACTTGACTTAGGGTGTGCATGCAGTCAGGGCGGGACTACTGGGACTGTAGGAGAGGCTCCTTTTGGCATTCCTTGTAATGTTAAGATCACAGGTATGGCTGCTATACAGAATCTTTTCAACTTAAGAAAGTAAGTGCTCGCGTGAATGAATAGTTGTGCGCTGCAAGTGCACCCTTCTCTCTCTGTGCACTGACTCATTTCACTTCTGTACAGCATGTCACCCTCCTGCTGAGTAATCGTCAGCACAGTGCTATCCTTTGTTACTGCAGTGAAGGCCCAAGGCCTCCTTGCCTGGAAAATGATGAGTTGCAGCAATTCATAGCATCATAGTTTCCTTACAACGTAAAGTTTTTGTTTTGTTTTGTTTTTTTGGTTTTTTGAGACAAGGTTTCTCTTTAGCTTTAGAACCTACCTGTCCTGGAACTCGCTCTTGTAGACCAGGCTGGCTTCAAACTCAGAGATCCACCTGCCTCTGCCTCCTGAGTGCTGGGATTAAAAGTGTGCACCACCACTGTCCCTGCCAATTTAAGGTTTTTTAATTTTGTTAAGTCTACCCATTTCTAAGGATAGTGTTTTCCAAGGAAATAGTAAAGCAATGCCAACTACAGATAGATAGATCCTAGACCTAGGGATAATAAAAAAGAAAGTTATACGTGAATTTTATGAAGACCATTAAAAAAAAACAGTTTCTGTATTTTACTCACTTAACTGGTCCAGGTCTGGCAGCCCATTTCTAAAATCCCAGCACCTGGGAGGTAGAGGCAGGAGGATCAGGAGTTCAAGGTCATCCTTGGCTATATAGTGAGTTTGAGGCCAGCCTAAGCTATATCAGACTCTCAAAAACAAACAGAAACCAACCAACCACCCTATCTTATTAAATTCAGCAGCTTAGTAAAAAACCAGCAATTGACAGCCAGCCTGTGCTGCATGAGATCCTGTCTCAAAAAAAGTAAAATAATAATGAATAATAATGTTCAAAAACATAGTCTATAAAATTATTTCCTGTTATAGACCAATACGATTGAATGATTTAGGGGGTCATCTGCCTAAGGAAATTAGCAAAGTATATAGGGTGTTTAAGTGTCTGTTGCACACTGTGGAGATGGCAGCCCTCTGTCCAGGTCTTTTCTCAGGCATCCAAGGATAGCTTGATGATTGTAGTCCAGTTAAAAGAGTCATGTAGATAAATGGCATTATCCTAGTATTTTTGCCTCTATTCTTAATTCATTAAGAGTCACTCACTATGATGCTGAGAACATTTTTACCATTTTCTAACCAGTAAACAGTATGTTTTTTAGATGTAACTCCAAAAGTTTTTCTAATATAGCCAAAATAAAACAGGAATTTTTTTCTCTCATCATTTACCATTGTATCATCAATAAATAGGTCAAGAAACAGAAGTGAAAGATGCAAGAAAGGAAAAGAATGTTCTGTTCAGTGGCAAATGGTTATTACATAAGCTATGAAAAGTGTTCAGTATAACCGATTAAGCTATCCCTGAAGTCCAAAATAAATGTTTTAAAAATGATTCATTTTAAAGTGAATTAGGCAGTTTTATGAAAAGTTAGCAATACCTCCTAAGCTCAGAAATACCTCCTGAGTTCAGTATAGACATGCTCCGAAAGCTCCTTAAAAATTTTGTCTGCTGTGTCTAAGTCACTGTGTGCATGTCTGTAGCCAGCAGAGGCCAGAGGAAGGTGCTGGATCCCCTGGAACTGGAGTTGCAGATAATTATAATGAGAGTGCTGGGGACCGAACCTGAGTTTATTATCATATGACGTTTGAATTTGGCTATTATTATATTGGGATAGTAATATTTTTCTTTTACTCGAAAAGACCTTTGCTTATTAAAGATAGTTTCCTTTTCTTAAAAACTTTTAAGTACTTTAAGTATATTTGATGTAATTATATCTGTACCTGTTCTTACTTCCTCCCCAAAATTGCTTGTAAGCTACTTTTCATTGTCTGTTTTTCTCCTGTGTGCAGCTCTCAGAAGTAAGAGGAGCCCTAACAAAACACACATTTCCGGGGCTGGAGAGAGGGCTCAGTGGTTAAGAGCATTGCCTGCTCTTCCAAAGGTCNTCTGGCCTGCAGACATGCACATAGACAGAATATTGTATACATAATAAATAAATATAAAAAAGAAAAAAACACACACACATTTCCACTTTTAACATGTAACCCTTACATGAACAATCTTTCTGAGAATAACCCCTTGAAGACTAGTGGCTTTATGAACCAGATTTTCTTCAGGTAGAAGCACAAATAAGAAGACTATAGATGAGCAGTCAAATCTACAGCCACCAAAAGGAATTGGGTCCTCACTACAATACCTTTTCCTTAACAGTGTTTAGAGTCGGTCTATTATGTTATTATTAAAACCATGATCAAAGAGGAAGAGAAAAAAAGCACTAACAAAATTTTCTTTGATGTCCATCCCCAAGAGACTGATTGGATACGTTTGTAAAGATTAGCTTGTTTGATGATAACACTAGTAGTGATGTCTACTCTGATAAAGTCGCCGTTGTGGCAGACCCCGTCCTAAATTGGTTGCATTCATTCAGACTAACATTGCTTGTACACAAGAAATGTAACATTTTGTTAAATTTGCTGGTGTTTACCTGTTAGGCTATGATATGGAAGATCTCCTTGCCTTTGAAAGATTTATTAGACCTGATTATGTTTCGCGATTGTTCAGGGAGTTGACATTGCTAACCAGGAATTATACATAGATCTTTGAGGGTGGCTGCAGTTTTTATTATGTATTTGCCTCCCCCATCCCCGTGGTAAGCACCTTCGGCCTCCCTTTTTTTCTTTTTGTCCTCATGTAGGCCACATATTCCCTCTAAAATACGTGCCTAAAGAGTTAACTAAGAGTCACTTTGTTTTCTACCAGCTTTCTGTCCTCTTAGTGACAAACTTCTTTTCTGACTGCATTTTATTTCCTTGAACATAGTTATTTTTCATTAATGGAACTTCATAAAGTGTACGTATGTACCAAGAAAGGCTGAACTTAGTTAATGAATGGTGCAACTCCACCCAAAATGAGAAGCTCATAAATTTCTCTTGTTCATCTCTGCAGGCTCGCCATCCCCGCTCTTTGAAGTCTCCTCCTTGGAGAACGCGTTTCAGATTGGCGGCCATCCTTGGCACTACATCATCACACCTAATAAGAAGAAACAGAAAGGAGTTTTCCATATTTGTGCTCTAAAAGATAATTCCTTGGTAATTCATGAGTACTCAACTTTTTAGCAGTAAATTTATTAGAAATTTTTATTCTCTGCTCTCATAGCTCTGTATGTCTAGGAATTACCTTCTCATTTAGACAAGGTCTCTATGTAGCGGTGGCTGGCCTGGAACTCACAGTGATCCTCCTGCCTCTGCTATCCCAGTGTTGGGATTAAAGGCGTGCACCACCACACCTGACACTTGTGAACAATTTAAAATACAGAGAACATAGGAAATACTGTTTTGTCACCCAGATTATTTGTTTTAAATGCACTTGTTTTTTCTCCTTTCTTGGGAAGTTGTCTTTTTTCTTTTTTCAAGATTTATTTATTTCTTTATATTTATTTATTTATTTATTTATACGGTGTTCTGTCTTCATGTATGCCTGCATGCCAGAAGAGGGCATCAGATGTCATTATAGATGGTTGTCAGCCACCATGTGGTTTCTGGGAATTGAACTTAGGACCTCTGGAAGAACAGCCAGTGCTCTTAACTGCTGAGCCATCTCTCCAGCCCATTACCCAGATTTTTAAAACATGAATTTTTGAAAGGTCTTAGAGTACCAAGGATTTTCCATCTCTCCCTCCCTGTCCTAGACACTCACATAATGCAGGCTGACCTCAAACTCATTATATGGGCAAGACTGGCATTGAACATCTGATACTCCCTACTTTGCCTCCCAAGTGCTGTGACTGTAGTTATGTGTCACCATACATAGCGCAGGGTTTTGTTCTAACAGTTTTGCAGCGGGATTCTCATGGAAAACATCCCTCAGATGCTACCGTGGGAACTGTTGGTAGAATATCCTCAGGGCTGCCTCTGAAATTGCTGTGGAATGTGTTGTTGATTTTGAAGAGAGCAGAACCAGATGGAGTTCTGGCGCTCACAGTGTTGGCACTGAAATGGTGCCTTTTCAAGGGTTTCCTCAAATTGCTTCTGGCACCACAGGAAGAAAAGGCTCATGGCAAAACAGTAAAAGTTTACTCACTGAATTCATCTTAATTTTCTTTCAAAATAGGATTTTTTTTCTTGATTTTCCATTTAATCATTTGAGGTCTAGCATGGCCAGACATGGCTGGGAACACTTTCCTGTTTGTGTGGCAGGGCAGCCCAGAGAGCACCCTTACCCCCCAACCCATGCTGTCATTCTCACCTTTGCTTGTATTGCTGACTTATGTGGTTTATTCCTGAGATCTCTTGTTCTATCAGATAAATTTGCTTTTTATGAGGTGGATTCAGTTTATTCTACACCCATGTCTTCCAGAACACTTGCACAGTCAGTCACTAATGGCTCTAGTAGCTTTTAGAGTCCCAGGTCACCACCTTCCACCATGCTGAAGGGCAGCTTAGGCTTGGGTCCTCTTACCTTCTCCTCCTGATATCATGGGGTCACTATGAGTAGTGTCTTCTAGTTTACTTTTGTAAGAGCATTTTTCCCTCCATTTTCTCACTTCTTGGTCCCGTGTAACAGCCTTGTCCCCTTTCTTCCCCCAGTGAAAACCCCTTTTGTATCATTTTACAAAGGATTTCCCTGCCATTGCAAGTCCTGGTGTGACTGCTCCCTCTCAGCCGGGACTTTCTTCAGCTATCACAGTACTGGTCACTCTCTGCCTCTCTGCTCTACCTAATGTTTCATCTAGTCACACCTTGTACAGTGCATTTCCTATTCATTTAGCATATGTTCCTATATAAGAACTGATTCTGTGTGTTCTTTCGTAAAGAATTAAGTGGTCATTAAGCATACCTATCATATACTCTCTTAAAACAAATAAAACAACTACAGCATTTAGTCAGTCCTGTATTTCAGCACATTTATAAATAAGGGCCAAGGCCAGACATTACTGGACACACACTGCTACTAGTTCCTGGTGCTGCTGTGTAGAAGATAAAACATATGAGCACATGTGGATCATTTGCCATACAATGTTCACCCCCAACTACCCCCTCTTTCTTGAGACAGGATCTTACTATGTACCCCTGGCTGTCCTGGAATTCACTATGTAGTCCAGGCTTGAACTCTCAGAATTCCACCTGCTTTTGCCTCCCAAATAGTAGAATTAAAGGCATGCACACCAGATGTGGCTTTTTTCTTTATTTTAATGTTTAAGTATACCTACATATTTTAGAATAAAAATACTCGTTTCTTAAATGCTCATCAGCATTAGATTCCTTTCTCAGACATGAGAGTTTAATATTTGACTTATTTAAGGAGATTATGTGGCCTGAGTCAGAGACTCTTGGTTTGGTTATGTGTTTAAGTGAGTGTACTGGCTCTTTTGATTGACAGGCAGCTGTGACTGGGGTTGGGCGGAGGAAGCTGTAGGGAGCTGCACATGTATAGTAATGGAACGTTCGTGGACTTTGGAGTCAGATCTGCCGTTTAATAGGTTCAAAACATTGGGCAAATATTTGTTCTCTTTGTGTGTCAGTCTCCTAGCCATAAAATGGGGTTGATATTTGCTTTGAGTGTTACTGAAATTCAGTGCAGCTGTGATGAGCACCCCACAGCCCCCAATACACAGCACATGCACAAGCGCTGGCGGCTTGGGTTACTGTTACTGCGTGGCAGGGCAACTGCAAAGTTTCTGACTCTAAATGCTCTGAATTTCTCAACTTTGCATGTCCTCATTTGGTCATCACCTACATCCCACTTCAGCCGCTCTAGATTTTCTTTCCTATACCTGTGACTTACCAAAAGGGTTAAGTTTGAAAATTTATTTACCCTTCTAATCTCTGTCTTTTTTTTTGTCTTTTTTTTTCCAACTTCAGGCAAAAAATGGAATCCAAGAAATGGAGTGTTGTTCCCTAGAATCTGACTGGATCTATTTTCACCCTGATGCTTCTGGAAGAATTATACATGTTGGCCCAAATCAAGTCAAGTGAGTAATTTTGTTAGTACTTTAAAATTAAAAGCATTTTTTGGTGCATTTATTGACATTTTTTATTTCGCATGTATCCATTTTAATTTTATGAAAAATTTGCTTGTGCAGAGTATTTCCTGAGAGACTGTTGTCCACAGAGTCTGGTTTTATACTTTAGCTTTACTGTCTGTAAGTGTTGCACATAAGTTCTTGATTGATGGTATGTGAACGAATGGAAGGGAATTATAGGTTATCCTTTCTTTGTTGAGTTTTGTTTGCTTTGTTTTAAGGCAGATTCTTAGGGGTTTGGTGTGTAGCTCATACTGGCTGCAAGTGTCTGTAGCCCAGCCTGACCTTGAACTCATAGCCTTTCTGCCTCTGTGCACTGAATCCTGGGATTATAGGAGTATGGCACACACCTAAATGGGTCTTCATTTTGTAGGACTGGTGAGAAAGAAGATCACTGAGCCAGGTGGCACAGGCCTGAAATCCCGCTGCCCAAAGGCCAAGGCAGGAAGATGGCAAGTTCAAGGCCAGCCTGGGCAACTTTGTGAGACCTTGTTTATTAAAAAAAAATGGGGAAGGGGTGCTGGAGATGTAGTTCAGAGTAGAGCACTTGGCTGTTGTGGGTGAGGTCCTGGTCCAGTCTCTGGTGCCCTAGAGAAAGGTGGTGGTTTGCCTTTGTTCTGAGCACCTGGACTGGTGTTTGTGTACTGTTTGCTTTCACATCAACTTTCTGCCTTAAAATGGTCCTCATGTGGCTTCTCTGACATCAAGCTATGTTCTTCTACTTCTCAGCCTTCTTTGTTATAATCTCTCATGGTTTTGATCTTGTACCCAGACTTCCACTAACTGTTGCTTACCTCAGTGTTTAGGTCTTATCTTCTCACTCAGGAATTTCTTCCTGTTTGGTTCTAGTTCTCCGGCTGCTCAACCCCACCCTGGTTGTACACTAACCCAGAGCTCTCATGCCAGAAACTTTTTTTGTTCTGTTTTGTTTTGTTTTGTTTTGGATAAGGTTTCTCTATGTTGTCCTGGAACTTACAATGTAGACCAGGCTGGCCTTGAACTCACAGAAATCTACCTGCCTTTGCCTCCCTAGTGCTAGGATAAAAGGCAGGTGTCACCAAGCCTGGTTTCTCCCCAGGTCTTAAAAGATAAGCCCCTTTGAATATTTCCACTGATTGACAAAATCATCTACCAGTTTGAAACATTACCTGATTTCTTTGTTGTTGTCAATGGGAAGTTTCAGCTGTCCCTGCCACGGTGGCTTCTCCTTGCTGTCTTTGCGTATGGGACTTTAGAGGTTTGAGAACCTGTGATCTTGAAGCTTTTTAATGATGTGAACAGATTTCTATGGGTGGGAAGCAGATTATTTTCTTTTCTCTTGATAATCAACTTGACCCATGAGATCATTTATCTCTACAAATCCAAATCTTAAATACAATCCTAAAAAAATGGTATTGTTGAGTGTAGATTTTACTCTCTTTGAAAAGTTCTGCCTTCCAGTTAATTGCTGCCCTGTCTCTATCACTGGTAACGCCGAGTGCCATTCTTAGCTGTGCACTGTAGAGAAACAGCAGCAGAACGATCTGCTCTATGCTAGGGGTGAGACACGCAGGGCCTGCTGCAGGGAGAGCTGAGGTTTGCATGGTGTCGTCAGTAAACTTGTTGAAAAATGGTTTAGGCCTGAGCAAGCCATGTGTTACCTATTTCAGTAGCGCTTTTCTGTTTCACAAATGTGAGTGTGAAGAAAGTTATGAATGTCGGTGATGAGATTAATAGTCCAGACTAGTCAATGGAGGAGAAGTGAGTGGCTGCAATTTTCATTTGTTGAGTTTCATTGGAGGTCAGCTTTGGCAGCTTGATGGTGTTTTGCAGTCTTGAATTCTTACAATTCTTACTCCTTTTCAGAGTCTTGAAGCTAAGTGAGGTAGAAAATAATAGTTCTCAGCATCAGATCTCTGAAGATTTTGTCATCTGGGCCAATAGAGAAGACAGAGTAAGTCAGAAATATTTTATGTCTTTTCTATAGAACTGTCTAGGTAACTTGTAATATGCATGTTTTCCTGCCTGGCTGCAGACAGCACAGCTGTGCAGGATCTGCTCATCTTGTCTGCATGAGTAGCTGGTCTAATCCCCACTCACAGATAGGAGTTGAAGACAGTTGATTATACTGAGTTTATCTTGCTTATTTCTTTTTTTTCCTCTTCAAATGTTTTAGTGCTGAATTGTCAATCTTTGTTTCTAAATAGCTGTGCAAATTTAGGGCTAGGTGTGGAATAAATCTTTTAAAAAACAGATACCATGCATTAACTGTAGGTAGCTGTTATTTTTTCCTTTAGTGTATAAGCTGAGACCCTTGAAGAGGGATGTTTCTGCTATGAAAAGGCAGAGTCAGAGGGATGAATGAAGAGCAAGTCTAACCTTTAACTAATTAGTTTTTTCCTATTCTAACATTTTATCCAATTAAAGCCTTTATTAAAATAAATTATTTTTCACTGAGTGAAGGATTGAAAATTAGATTTAAATTAAATTTGGAATTTTCTCAGTCAGCTGACGGACTGTGGGTGTTGGGAAGGGTCAGCTGGATTTACCACATTTCTGAGGATTGTTGCCTTCGACTGCATGTAACGGAGCGTGTCCTGATTTTCCTTTCCCCTCCGATAGAATGAAAACGTAATCACCGTTACAGCTTCTGGACGTGTGGTGAAAAGAAATTTCAGCCTCCTGGATGATGACCCAGAGCAAGAGGTATTCCTTAGTTGAAGATAGCAGTCCGAGCCAGCAGTCGTTCCCGTTCGCCCGGGGTGGACACTGGCTAAGGGGTCCCTGCCGGTGGGCGGTTTATTGTTTGGTCACTGTCACCCCACCTTCTCTTTCCTTACTGGAATCTTCGACACAGTTCGTACTCAAGTTTATAGTGCCAAAATAATTTGAAAGCACGATTAACTTACTGTTTCTGTGAGGTGTGCATTCACTGGCTCGCTCTCAAGGGGGTTCTGCAGCTAGAAACCCTGCACAGACTGGTGTAGGCTGGGTGACCTGAATTCAGTCGTTGGATCCTACAAGGTAGCAGGAGAGAACTCTTCTCCAAGAGTTGTCCTCTGAGCTCCATGTGTGTGCAAGCACATGTGCACGCACACACACAGACACTTTTCTCTTTAAGATAAATAGCTTTTAAAAGGCTAATTCTCCAAGAGCAGTAGAGTGCTCAAATGGCATGCAAGAGCGCCTAGGTCCAATCCCTGTGGAAGCAACGGGAAAACACTTGGGAGCCATAAGGTTGAGGGTGTTCTGGCACTACTCTTGGGCTGGAGAGGTGGCTCAGCTGTCAAGAGCACTTGCTAGTCAATCATGAGGATGAGTTTGTGTCCCAGCACCCATGAACTGAGCATCCAGCAAAGGCCTATGCCTCCATGCCCAGGGATCCATTGTTCTCTCTGGTTCTGTTGCCAAAGTCTATAGGATACTGCTTAACACCTGAAAATCTGTTATATACCATGTTTTACAGGTATATACATAGAGATACATTTCTACTGATTCTCTCACCTACTTGTTCCTCCTGCTATTGTATTTTCATAAGGGATAGAACAAATAAATTTAAAATGTAGGAACATTCCTAACTCATTAACTGAAATTGGCCCTGCTTTCATCTGTCTCCAAGACTTTCAAAATTGTGGACTATGAGGATGAGTTGGACTTGCTGTCTGTAGTGGCTGTCACTCAAATAGATGCCGAGGGAAAAGCTCACTTGGATTTCCACTGTAACGAGTACGGAACCTTACTCAAGAGCATCCCGCTAGTGGAGTCGTGGGATGTGGTACGTATAACCACTGGGATACTAAGTTGTTAGAGTTTCCTTTAAAGGTGCCGTTTGTTAGGACATGTTCCTATCAGTCCACACTTAGGACCGGTGCCATGACAACATGAAAGACGTTATTGCCCCACATGTAAGACAAAGTAAGTACTTCTTAGCATTAGGGTTATCTTCTTATCAGTACCCTCGAAGATAAAACTTTGTGAGTTTTGAGACATGTAATTTCCTTAACATAGTCTTTTATTTTCCTTCCAATTTTGTTTGGTAATATTTTTTAAATGAAATTATAATGTAATTATCTCCTACAGCTAGTTAATAAGAGGTAGTATCTGAGCAAGCTGGGTTTCCAACACTTGGAAATATTTGTTCTTAGAAATGTTATAAAATGTACATGTCCTGGGGCTATTGAAGATTGGGTAGAGACCCTGTACCACCCAGAACTGAGTTGGTGGTGACAGTAAACAAGGTTCAGGAGACTGCAGAGATGGTTCAGTTTTTGTGAAATACGGCAGTTTCAAGTTTGGATCCCCAGCACCCACATAAATGCTGGTAGGTGTGACAGCCCCTGACTTGGAGGTGAAGTCAAGATCTCTGAGGCAACATTGCTAGATCAGCTGAATTACTGAGCCTAATGAATAAGATAGTGATTGACGAAGACATCTGATGTCTCCCTCTGGCCTCCACACACATACATGCACATACATGTGAGCATGCACACATACAAAAATAAAAGTTATAAGGAACAGCATGCTTCTGCCTCAGCCTTTTTCCATCATTGAGGAGCTGGAGCACATGAATGTGTGCACGTGCTCACGTGGCCAGTATGCAGTGAGCTAGTGCTCACTGGTGCTCACTGGTGCTCAGGCTCCTAAGTCCACAGCTCTTTCCAATGTCTAAATGTTCGGTTTTTTCTATTAGTCATCTACATGCACATAAAAATCCATTTTCTTGTGAAAAGTTCGTTTTTGACAACTCTTCCACATCTGTGTACATACAAAGGTTCCTAGGGTAGGTGCTAGGATATTTTGGTGACACATGATTATGTCTGTGACTGTGATTAACCCCATGTGACTGTGTTTTTGTGACAGACATATAGCCATGAAGTCTACTTTGACAGAGACTTGGTGCTACACATTGAACAGAAACCCAACCGGGTCTTCAGCTGCTATGTTTACCAGATGGTCTGTGACCCTGGAGAAGAAGAATAAATTGTCAACAGAAGTGATTAAGACAGTGAGATCATTGTAACTTGAAACATTTGATGAAACACCCTATGAGCTTATTATCTGCATGGAACATTCTGCAGTATTTTACATAACAGGTCGTGTGCTAGCCTCAAAGGACTAGGTTAAACTCTTGCACATAAGGGAGTAAGGACTCCATTTTATATGAATGCTCTCTAGACTGCTGTCCCAAGAGACCCAGCCTTTGACTCTTCTAGACGAGGTGCTACTGTGGATATGAAATGCTAGGGAATAGAACAGTTACATTTAGGTGTCAGGAGACATCATTGATGCAGGGATAATTACCATGACTTTTAAAGACTACTGTAATGTTTTTATTTGGTAAGGCTAGGAGAAAGAAACCAATAAAAATATTAAACATAGAAGCCAGGTGTAATGTATCTGTAATCCCAGCACATGGCATGTAGAGCAAAAAGAGCAGGAGTTCAAAGCCAGTGTTGGCTTTATAGCAAATTTAAGGCCAGGTTGATATACAGCTGCTCTCAAAATGACAACAAAAAGATAAATAAACCCTATATACTCTATCAGACTTTTCTTAAAGATTATAAATAGGATTTGTAATGTAAAATCATACTTTTGAGCCAAAAAATCATCACAGCTTCTTTGTAAAAAACAAAAAAACCCCAAAATATATACATATAACTTTGTGTGTGTATGTTTCTATACAATATCAAGAATTAATTCTAGTTATCAAATTACCATTTCTTATGATCTTATTCCATGACTTGATGTTCTCATTGACTGTATTCTGTGTGTGTGTCTTAATACCAGTGCACTTGGGTGTGTTTATGTGGATATATATGCATGTTCATGTGTGTGCAGGTGTGCCTGCATGTGTGCATGTGCAGTCAGAGGCCAGAAGTCAGCCAGTGGTGGTGGTCTCAAGAGCCACCTACTTTGTGTTTTGAGATAGAGTCTCATTATGATCTGGGGCTCACTGATTATGCTAGTCTGGTTGGCTAATCTGGGATTCTGTCTGATTCCCCAGCACTGGGATTAAAGGCATACCATCAAGCCCAATGTCTTCTTGGGGGCTGGGCACCAAACTCAGATTTGCGTGGTTGTGTAGCAAGCACCTTCTAGACTGAGCTATCACCCAGCACTGTGTATTTGTGTTATAAAAGATTCCAAGCAAAATCGAAATGAAACCTTTTTCTGATTTGTAACCCATTTAGCTCCTAATACATCTAAAGATGTTGGACTGATTTTTCCATCCTATTGACTCATTGAATCAGTTTCGTTGAGCGATATTTTCATATCTATGCAAGAACATAAAGGGGCATCTGTTAGGCCACTTCCGTGCACTGCTGGCCCCTGGTGGCCTCTTCCCTGTAGCACAGTTGAAACCCCAGTTCTCTCCTGCCTGGAATCTCCTGGTTAGCCAGAAGAGTGTCAGTGGAAGGAATGTTTTGTTTTTGTTTTTTTGTTTTTTCGTAGAACATGTTTAAGCCTGGCCCTTGAATTCCACTAATCACTTTTCAGAATGTTAGATAAAGATAACCTAAGTGTAGGGAGAAACTGTTCCTTACATTCCCTGTTAGAGAAATTCAGTTTCTCAGAATCCACATGTCCATCTCATTTTTCTAATTCAGCCTCAAAAGAATAATATAAAACAAGAATAGGGCAGGGCAGGTAGCTCACACCTGTAACCTGAGCACTCAGGGAACTGCATCAGGATTGCTGCAAACTTAAAGCCAACTTGGGCTATGAAACAAAACCTTGCCTTAAAAAAAAAAACAGAAAACAGCAACAACAAAACACCTTAATTCCAAAGGCAGAGGGAGGACAATCTAGAGTTCAGTATCAGCTTGGAGTATAGGAGCCAACCTGGGCTACATGAGACCCTGTCTCAAAGCATAAAAGAACAGCAATAAACCATTTTGATTCAAGTATAAGGTTAAAATATGGAATTTTAGCTTGGAAGATTTGTATAAAGGTCTCTTCATTTTGTCCCGCCTTATGTTAGGAATGGTGTGAGTCCTGTCCGGTTGGCCCTTGAAAGTCTGCAAAGATGTTTCTAGTTGATGATGATCAGCGGGACTAAGGAAAAAAGGTGTTGGCTGTTTAAAAATCAAAGAGTTAGTAGCAGGGGCTATACAATCAAGAAATAAAGAAAACAAATCTAAACTCATCTTTTTGTACATAGAAAAGATTTACAGGTTGAATATTCTTTATCCAGGATGCATAGAACCAAAATGATTTTGTAATTCAATTTTTTCCCCTGAATTTAGAATATTTACAGGTACATTATAAGATCTTGGGATGGGCTCAAGGTCTAACCTTGAAATTCTTTTTTATGTTTAATACATATCTTATGGCTGGGCATTGGTGGCTCACGCCTTTAATTCCAACACTCAGAGGCAGAGACAGGAGGCTCTCTGTGAGTTCAAGGCCAGCCTGGTCTACAGAGTGAGTTCAGGACAGCCAGATCTACGTAGTTAAACCCTGTCCAAAAAAAAAGAACAAACAAAAAATACATATCTGTGTACATAACCTGAAGGCACTTTTATGCACTATTTTAAGTGTGGTCATTTGTGTTTAACTGTGTCCTAGCACATAAGATCAGGTGTTGAGTTTCGTACTCATGACATCATGTCAGCACTAAAAAAGTTTCAGTTTTTAGAGCATTTTGGATTTCCAGATTATGGATATTAATATGCATTGGCATTGTAGAAAAAGGCAGAATGAATGTGAGCTAAAAAAAAACTTTTTGGAGCTGATCCTATATAGACTTACCATCAGAGAACATAAAAATAATTACCTCATGAGCAAGGTAATAACATGTTAAAGTCTAATACTTGGATCTACTGTTTGAAAAATTCAGCCTCATTTATGATACTTAGCAGCTCTATTTAGTGTCTCTGAAGGCCGAGAGGATTTTAGAGACAGCTTTGTAATTACAGGGCAATTAGCAGTTACATGCCCAGCCCTGCCTAGCATATTCACACCTTGCTGTTTGGGTTTTGTTTTTTGTTTTGGCATGTGCATGCTTTGTGNTGTGGGGGGGGGGCTGTTTTTAGACATGGTCTCACTATGTGGCTCTGGCGCTGCCTTGCTACACCGTGTAGACCACACTGGCCTCAGACTCACAGAGAGCTGCCTCCCTCCTCCTTGCAAGTGCGGGATGCATACATAGCACATCTGACCCACAAGTTTGCACACTGAAAAACAAATCCAATGAGAAGAGTGGCAGGAGAGAGAAGAGGGCACTTTGCCATGTAGGTCCCACATGGCAGTGCATTTGCTCTGAGTTTCGAGAGCATTTAGAACAGTGTGTCTTTAGTCTTCATCTTTGGTGGCTATTGAGTTTCTTTAAATCATTGTGGTGTGTATGTGTGCGTGTGGTAGTAGAAAGAAACTCATGTTCAGAAAGGCAGTTGAGACATTTCTGAGATTCGTGGTGAGAGAAGGGATGGGCTACTTCTAATTTAAGAATAACATGACCACTAAGAAATCTGTAGTGTAAGCTGAGCCTGCTGGTTCATGTCTCTAATCCTGGCAACTGGGAGACCGAAACAGGAGGGTCACCACAGTTGGAGGCAAGCCCGGGTTGCCTGGTTACAGAACATACCGGGTTACACAGCTCGGTGTAACTCCAGCTCCAGGGAACCTAACATCCTTTTCTGGCTTCCACAAATACTCACACATATGCTCTCATGTGCACACAAATTCATACAAATATTTACAATACACATAAATAAGAGTGCATGTGTGTGTATGTTCAGGAGAGAGTTGTGTGGTGTGGGAGGTCCTTCTGTCTATGTGTTGCTTTTATTGGTTAATGAATAAAGAACTGGCTTGCCCTATAGCATGGGAGGAGGAAGGTGGAGTCAGGGAGGCACCATGGATCTGCCACCTGAGACAGATGCTGGGAACTTTAGCCGTTAAGCCACAGCCTCGTGGCCATACACAGATTAATAGAAATGGGTTAAATTAATANCTTTTATTGGTTAATGAATAAAGAACTGGCTTGCCCTATAGCATGGGAGGAGGAAGGTGGAGTCAGGGAGGCACCATGGATCTGCCACCTGAGACAGATGCTGGGAACTTTAGCCGTTAAGCCACAGCCTCGTGGCCATACACAGATTAATAGAAATGGGTTAAATTAATATGTAAGAGTTCGCCAATAAGAAGTTAGAGCTAATGGGCCAAGCAGTGATTATTTCAGGTCTAAGCTGCCGGGCGGCCAGGAACCAACAAGCAGCCACCACCTCCAACAGCTGTGACCAACTAACAAATTTAGCTACAGCTGTTAAATTTTGGCCAGTAGTCACAGTTTACGGGAATGTAGGCTGCATATTTGGTGATGGGATGGTTGATAAAAAAGATGCCAAAAGATACTAAAGGTAGAAAAGAATGGAGAAAATTTAGATGCCATTCATACCAAGAAGTTGAGCTGGTGATATAACTCAGTGATAGAACACTTGGCTGTTGTGCACGAGGCCCTAGGTTCAGTTCCCAGGGCTGGAATAACAGCAAATGCAATGCATGCTATCCCAAAAGTGTGTCTGCGCCTGCTCACTCTGAAGTAGTCGCTTCTCTCAGCAAGTACAGACGTTACACTGTATTCTCAGAGTGACACAGCAAGCTTATTCTTTAACTTCCTGCAGTATTTATCACAACTCTGGGAGAAACAAGACCAATCCAGTTGTCATTGTTGTTGAACTAATAAGTGAGGAGATGATTTTGTTCTGTTTAAATAAAGATATTCCATAGCTTCCCAACATGAGCATTTTATTAATCCTTATTATACTTTTATTATTAAAAAACACGGGGAAAACCATGTTCTCTCTCTCCCCCTTTCTCTCCTTCTCTCTCTCCCTCCAATGTTTGTTCATTAAACATTCTAGAACCTATGTAAAACTCAGAAACTAACTTCTGTTCCCTGTGTTGCTGGGCAGTCTCTGGCTCACATGGAGATAGAGTATTTCAAGCAGGGTCTACACTAGATGAGACTCAGAGCCTTTGCCATTGTGTCGGGAAGATTTTAAACACACAGTGAAGGTCACGTAACTTCACTGTGTTACCAAGCACCAGCCACAGAGGTTCCACTCTCTTATCACCTAGCTTCTCAGTGCAGGTCAGAAGAAATTGCAGCTGTCAGATTATTCCCCCAGTACTCTAGCACACATATAATAATTTTACTATTCATTTAGATTTCAAAATGTAATATTCACATATAATGAAATGCACAGATGTTGTATAAATTTGCTGAGGTCTTGTGATCATACAATCCAAATCCTTTTCAAAGTTTAAAGCATTGAAGTCTTCCCCTCCCAGGCCACCCTTACTTCATCTGCTCCTGCTCTGACTCCGTCACCTTCCAGCTCAAGCTCTTAGAACAATGACTGTGAGATTCATTGGTGTTGAAGCATCCCTTTTAATTCCTGAGTGTGTTATATGAACGCATCTGTCTGTTTCTCTGCTTCCCTATTGATGGGCTCCTGGGGTGTTCCTGCTCTTGTTTTCTTTCTGTTATGAACAAAGCTGCTGTGTTCATGTATGTGTGTTCACATGTCTGTGGTGTGTATGTGTTGCGTGTGTGTAAGCATAGTGTCTTGACATAATTGTGCACTCACTGAATTGCAAAATGTAGGGAGCACAAACAGCTATCACACAGCTTCCCCGATATCTACTGTCATGAACACCTGGAACACACCGTACAACTGAAGGGGACCCCTGACCTTACCCATGTCTCGCCAGTTGCTTAGTCTTTTCTGTTTGTGTGCAATTTACATACAAACAATATGTCTTCGTATATAGAGAATCATACGACCCAATCACAGTCAAGATGGAGAAGGTTCCATCCCAGTAGAGCATCCCTGCTCTTCCTTTAGGGCCATATGCTGCTGCCTCCCTCCAGATTCTTGCCAACTCTGACCTGCCCTTGGTCATAAGTTAGATCTGTGTAAGAATGTTGAACGAATCATATCATAAAGCCCTTAACTTTTCAATTACTACTCATCCTCATGGCCTCCTGAGCCTTTGAAGTCATTACATGTGGTGAGGATTTGTTCCTTTTTCTTGTTGGGCAGTATTCTCTTGTATGATGTACCACAGTTTTCAGCCACTCCCCTGCTAAAAGGACTTGTAGGTTATCTCCAAAGAATATTTTTTACAAACAATTTTTTATAAACAGTTTTCGTTTTTATGAAGTAAGTTCTCAGGAAAGTCACTTGTAGATGTACAGCAGTCACATTAAGACATGACTAGATTGATCTATACACAATGTCTGTACCATTTTAGATCCCCACTACCAATGTATGAGAGAGCCAGTTTTTCTTCATCAAGAATTTTGTATCATAGATATTTTTATTTTGACAATTCTTCTAAATGTGAAATAGTGTCTTATTGTAGGTTTAGTTTGTATTTCCCTAACAATTAGCAGCTTCAATTATCATTGCATGTGCTTGGTTACTGTCTAACTATTGGCGAAGTGTCCATTCAAGTCATTTGCCCATTTTCTTGTTTGCTTTAATTTTTAAAAAGATTTTATTGGATTTTTTTATATTTATTGGGCTCTACATTTCTCTCTGCTTCCCTCCCTGCCTCTCCCCTCCCCACTTCAACCCTCCCCCAAGGTC
>LOJH01015037.1:0-17501 GCA_001685095.1 Ellobius talpinus | reverse complement strand
AGAGAGAGAGAGAGAGAGAGAGAGAGAGAGAGAGCTAAATACCTAATAAAAACAAAATGTAAAAAGTTGCATCTATGGGCCGGTGAGATGTCTCAGTACTTAAGGCCTCTTGCCTCTCTTTCACACGACCCAAGTTCAGTTCCCAGGACCCATCTTGGACAGCTTCCAACTGTCTGTATCTCCAGCTCCAGGAGATCCATTGCCTTCTGCCTTTTAAGGCACAAATGTGCATGACACACACAGAGAGATGGGACATACACATGCACATAAGTAAGAATAAATCTTAAAATAAAAATATACTGTTCTCAGGAACAATTTGCAGTCATTCTTCCCTACTTGGAAAAATATGGCATTAACTCACCTACCACACCATTCCATGGTTGGCTGTCTGACAACGTTTCCTATAATGACAACCACAAAGTATTTTTCAAGTGATGAAAATGAAGTACTTGCTCGTTGTGAAGTACTGGAAAACATTTTTCACTGAAATAACATGATGTCCTGACTTACAAATGACAAAGCTGGTTCATCTGCTGCCATCTGGTGTTCTTTTCCCTCACTAATTGGCAACTTCATCAGACTGACAATAGTGAAATTTTCAAAGATGACCTGAAAGATGTACGACTCTATGCAAACAGCACATAACAACCAGGTGTGGATGATCTCAGAATGCTCAAGTTTCTGAAAACCTTCTCCCTCACCCATATTTCCAGCCACATTCTAAATCCCAGTCACTGTTCTTTGTCTAACTCCAATGTACATAATAGACATGAGAATCGCCTGTTAAAATTGCATTCTGACTCAACCAAGGCCAGGGACTGAGACTCTGCCTCTCTAAACGCTATGCTCGCCTTGTGATGTCCTGAATAGAACTCCTCAATAGAAGTTCTACATCAGCATTGTCAAAGTCCTGATCAATTTCAGCCTCTATTAGGTAGGTTTCAGTTAGCTGGGAGGAGCGGAGGAAAGGGAAACTGTGGTCAGGATGTTTGAAAGGAGAATCTACATTCAATTTCAAAAATCCTAACCACAGACTGGTGTCAAAAGGTGGTGATGAAAAAAAAATAGTGGTGATGGAGTAAAGTGCCAATCTTCACATGATTCCTAACAATGTTCAGAGAGGCCATTATCTGTACATATTTGCCAAATATCTGTTTATTGCATTTTGAAGTTTTTGTGTGCATATGTGTGTGTTTGTGTGAGCAGGTGCATGGATTCCACACTGTGCAATTGAAGGTCAGAGGATGTTTATGGAAGTCAGGTCTCTGGTTCTTCTCTGTGAGTTTCAGGGATTGAGCTCTGGTCATTGGGGTAAACTTCAGATGCCTTTTCCCACTGAGTCCTCTTGCCAGCCTCAGAATATCTTTTTCATACATTCAGATAACTTATAGACCCAGTGTTGGCATGTGTTTCTGAATTTAATGATGGATTTGCCTTATTGAACAAAGCTATAGAATGCTGTGAAATATATATATATATATTATATATTATATATTATATATATATCTGATCTTGAATAAAACCTAAGTATGTATATTTCATCTGTGCTATAAAAGTCTTGGATGAAAACCTTGTGCCTTCATGGAAAATTGTATTTTATCCTGAACACCTTTGTAGGTTGTCAGATTCAGGCTGAGCTGACTGGTCATGATTATTTTGCATCTTTGTGAATTTGCATGTGAGTTTCTTTAAAGTGTTACCCAAAGACTCATTTGTTGAAGGTTTCCTTCAGCAGCATATGCTGAAAGGATGGAACTTTTAGCAGATAAAGTCTATAGAAAAGAAGCATGTCAGTAGTAAAGAACTAGAAGCAGATATTGGGACTTCTGCCCTTCCGGACTTTCTTCTTGGGTCCAGCCAAGTAAGGTCTTCTCTTGCCACACACTTCCCGCTTTGATGTCATTCCCCAGCCATAAGCTCAGAGTTGAAAAGCTATGTAGTCATGAACCAAAACCTCTGAACTCATGAGACATGAAACGTTTTATGTTGAATGTCATCAATCATTTAACACAGCGTCAGACAGCTGACCTGAGCAGGAGGTTAGGGGTGGATGTGCAACTCTCTTGTCTAGTAGAGACTGAATTGGCTTCCTTCTCTCTTTGGAGATAGCAGTTTGGGTGACTGCATCTACGTTATGCTATAGTTGATTTCCATGTTCAAATTATCATTAGTAATTCTCATTTCTTTTTTCCCTATCAAGCTACAACCATCTGAATTACCTTTTCCAATTTTGTCACCTCCTCACCACCACACAAAGGCATCACTAAGAACTAACTCCCCACAGCCTAGATCAGTCAAACTCTAGGTTGCCTCTTGAGGATCCATTTATCACTAGGAGCTTCAGCCATCCAAAACTGCCACCTCCCAACTTCTGGTTCAGCAAGTGCTGTGGAATAATCCTGCTGTACACAAAGAATACGTATTACTCTCATTGGTTAATGAAGAACTGGCTGACTGGTATCTAGGCAGAAAGCATAAGTGGGACAGCCAAACTGAGAATGCTGGGTGGAAGATGGGCAGAGTCGGTGGAGTTGCCAGGAGACACAAAGGGAGCAAGACATGCTAGAGCCACGTAGTAGTACATAGATCAATAGGAATAGGCTAATTTAAGCTGTAAGAGCTAGTTAATAATAAGCCTAACCTACCAGAGAGAATTTATAATTTATATTAAGTCTTTTGTGGCTATTTGGGAGTGACTTATAAGAAACAGATAAACTGCACCTACAAAATACTGCAGTTTTACCCACAAGGTTTCCCGAGAGAGTACTGAGATCTTGCTTCACCATATCCAGAAGGGTTCTGGCCTCCTCTGGATTGTACAGCAGTAACTGACACTCGTTCATCATCCACAAAACAGAGCCTGACAGCAAGCACCTGCTTTTACCTGAGACTGCACTTCTGTATAGCAATGAATAAAAAAATCTCATTGTTCTTTTGTGCTCCAGAAACAATTACTCACAAAGACCCCAACTGCCCTCATATTACTGAGACACACCCTCTCTATCCTTCTTCATTGTTTACAAAGACTTGCAGATGACTTCTTCATTTTTGTGAAAGCACAGGCCTTCTGCCAATCCTGAGTTGGCCTTCATTAGTAAGAGTCTTCCCAATTATAATGGCCTGAATAAAATTATCTCTTTAATAATTCCTTGTAATTTGTCTTGACAGATCACAACAATAGTAACAAAACCCCCTTTGCCTGAAGTGTCCCTAATACAACACTTTTTCTACAATGAAAGCTTTAAAGATTCAAAGAATACATATGAATGGTTCTGGGGAAGTTAGTGGTAAACCTGACTTGCTAGGTTTAAATACTATTAATACAGCATACAGAAGAGGGAGTTAAAACTGGTTGAGAACTCACTGGGAACAACTTGGAAGTTAAAGAGAAGCAGCATACAATGTTTCCAGTCAAAAAATAAAGACAGAGAATACAAAAAGATATTAAAAGCTCAGTAGCTAAAACTGAAAAGCCACCAGGGGATTAGGAAGTATTTGAAAGTGTCCCATCCAAAGTAATAGAACATTATCAGTACCTGGCAAAAGCCCCTTAAAGTACAATTGCCAGATAAAATTCACTATTGTTTCCCTGTTTTATTCCCATTATAAATAGACTTTCTTCCTTTAAATTACTATTTTATAATTTACTGGGGGTAATTACTCTGAGTCCTATATTCTCAAGAGTTCCATTTCTAAAGGCCCACATTGCTGTGATGGCCACATATTGCATTTGAAAGTAGATGAAAAAAACCCTGAACTTTAAATTAATTCTAAAATATGTCTTAGCTGTGTTGCTACTCAGTCCCCATGCTCTCTTTCTTTCCTTCCAAGGCCAGTTTCCTTTCTAGATGGTCCACAGACACATTCCTGTCTCCAAATCTGAAAATGACATTTCCCAACTTTGAACCCTCTTCATCTGCATTTCCTCTCTCAGTGAGGATCTTTTGCTTTGGCATAGTTATTCAACTTGAAATTTGATATATATATATATATCTGATCAGAGCAGGTGATCCTTCTCATCGAACACTTAAACACTTTGAAGGTAGTTATTTTCTAAGGTTTTCATCTTTAAAATAATATTATGCTGCTTGGTAAATAATTGGGGGATGAGTCATGGAAGACAGGTGCATTGCATACATCTCAACTATTATATTATAATCTGTCTTCAACCCAGATCCATGATACACACCCTCCACACTGTTCCTAAAAGGTTTTCTACAATATAAATATCATCAAGTAAGTTTCCTGTTTCTTTTTCAAGAATAATTTTGCTTCTGTGAAGGATTTGTTAGGCAGAGGACAGTTATCATTCTCACATAAAGCTAAAAAAATATCAGGCATATCAGCTCTTATAGTTATCAGAGGTCATGGGAAGGAAACAAAGATGAACACATTAACTAAAGGGGCAAGCAGCAGGAAACGTTTCCTAGATGACCTGACTTGGCAAAGGCTTTCTTTAGGTCATATGTGGACATTTTTAGGAGATTGATTTCTGATAGGTATGATCAAACCTGGAATAACCCCAGCACTCAAAAAGGTAAAAATTAGGGCTTTCAGGACAGTCTAGGTTACGATTAGTTCAAGATGAGCTTGGGTTATAAAATAAGAACCGGTCTGGAGGTGGAGGTGTATACTTTGTCCCAAATGTTCTGATAGCTCTGTAGGGCAGTACAATATTTTGGAATACAGAGAAACCCAGTAGCTTTGACCAGTATTCCCTTCCACTTTCTCTGAACACTGGTACGGGTGGGAGGCCATTCAGTAGAGTGGAAAACCAAAGAAATATATGATCTTGCAAGATTTATAGGACAATATTCCTCTATCTAAAAAGGCAGAAGTCTAACTCAGGCGTCCCAAATCAAAAGTACTCTAAGTGCACTGAAAACTGCACCTCAGCACTATCTATCACAATCCCAACTTTTATTGGCACATGTTGACCACAGTTCTCTCTACAGAGCTAAATAGACTTCACTTCAATATCTATAAAGAGTTTTAAAATTTCTCTTGAATAACAAGACTTACAAAGAAGATATAAAATAATAATCAAGCATCAAGAATAAAAGCAAATTGCAAAAAAACAATCCAAGGTTACCCAGTGTAAGCAGACCAGAACTGTAAAATTACTATGCTAAACAAGTCTTGCCTGTACATATTGTTGTAGTGCCAGCTGTATAAAAGAGTGAGGCAGGAGGATTATGTAACTTCAGTAGTTTGAAGCCAGACTAAACAACAGCAAAAGACTACATTTAAAAGAAAACGAAACTTTTAGGAGTAACCAATCACTTATTGATAGGATTTAAGGCCCATTCCATAAGACATAATATGTATATCTATATGCATCCATATGCCCAAATATTTGTGAAGTCTAATTAAATAATTAATTAAATAGATATATTTTCTTAAGTTTATTTATTTTATGTGTAGGAGTACTTTTTTCCTGTGTGTGGGTCTGTGCATCGCTTGCCTGGTGCTTACTGAGTTCTGAAGTTCAGATCCCCTGAAACTGGAGTCGTGGATGGTTGTGAGTTACATGTGGGTTTTGGAAATAAAACCCCAGTCCTGAAAAAGTAACAAGTGCATTTAGCCATGGAGAAATTTAGCCTCTGGGCTAGGCTCATTTAAAAACAGACCGGAGGGGTCTAGGAAAGTGACTTATGGGATAAAAAGCTCTTATGAAATCATTGGGACCTGAGTCCCATGCCCAAAACTCATCTAGAAAATGTTAATGAGCAAATTCACATTGAAAACAATACTACAACAAGTTCTTTTGCTTAAAGGACATGGTCGTAGATAGAGCCTTGTTACTCCATGTAGAAAAGCTGGACAGAATAAACAGTATTATACCTTAAGAGCAGTCAAAGATGATAACACCAAGACATAAAAGTCAAAGCAGTCACAGAGGAGATAATGTAGACTCATTTCGAACAATGGATTAAAACATATCAGTGGCTTCTCATTTTTGAAGAAATCAATGCCAATATCCCTTAAATGGAACTGTAAGTGCTCCATCTGGGTTTCTGCACATTCTTTTTTGGAACTCAGCCACACAGGCCCCCATGTACTTTCCTCTGACTGTGCTACTCACAGTCTAAAGGCATGTTCTATGACTACCAGAAATACACACACCCCTTCTTTTCTGGCATGATTAACTATTATTACCTGTTTAGCCTGCTTAACTTTGATCTGTTCTGAACTATTTTGGTTGACATGTGTGTGAATTTGTGTGTATGACTGTGACCTTGTGTATATATGTGCAGTGATACATGATTGTGGTCACGCTTTGATATCATTCCCCACAAGCCATTCACACTCTTTGTTGTTTTGTAGATGGTCTGGGTCTTTTTGCATACACATATTTAATTTCTTGTGCTGGATAGTTTTATATAAACTTGACAAAACCTATTGTCATCTGAGTGGTGGAAATCTCAATTGAGAAAATCCCCGCATAAGAAGGCAGTAGGCAACCCTACAGGGTTCTTTTTAACATTACTAGTAGGTAAGTGTGAACTTAATCCATTCTTTGAGGACGCAGCTCTGGTCTTGTGGTCATAGGTCCTGTGAGAAAGGATTTGCAGATAGCCATGAGGATCAAGCCAAGAAAGAGCACACCTCTGGGACCTCCCTCCAGGTTCCTGACCAGTTTGAATTCCTACCTTGACTTCCCTTAATAAACTATGATGCAGAAACAGAAGATAAATAATCCTTTTCCTCACTGAGTTACTTTGGTCATCATGTTTCCACACAGTCCCAGCATAACCCACAGCTCACCCTACAGGTTAACCTAGCTAGCCAGGTTCTGCTAGGATCCCCTCTCTCCGACTTTCCTAATGGTTGAGTGCTAGGATTACAGGCTGAAACCATGCACGCTCATCCAGTCACATGGATTGTGGAGATACAAAATCTAGTCTGTAGCAGATATTTTGTCCTCAGACCCATCCTTCTAGCACACATACTCATTCTTAATGTTAGATCATTCTGATGAAAAAGATTACAGATTGGAAGCCCCATTCTATATACCTAAAGGCTTAAAGTTTAATGTTACATACTTCAAAGGGAAATGAGCAGAAAGAAACCTCAAGAAAATAAGCAAATGTGTACAAATTTAGAACAGAGGAAGTTTAAGGAAGATCTAGCAATGTGATAGTATAAGATTAGAAAGTAGAGTGATGAGAAATGACAGTTGTTCTTGATGAGAACCAAAAATTGTCTCCAAGTGCGGCTATAAGAAAACAGCTCCCTCCTGCTAAGGGAGTTTTTCAAGAATGATGTTGAACCCTGTGTCAGGCACTGGAAAGCTGAGACAGTAGGTCTCAGATCACTGTCATGTAACTCTATCCTTTCAGTATCGCACATTGAAAACATTCCATTTCCATCAGTTATTGGAAATGAGATCCGTTACCATGCCTGTAAGCCTGCTCTGTATGTCACCCAGTTTTGGGTTGTGTTGCCTGAATTCCCACGAGGCTCCTTTTTTGGGAAAGATGTTTGGACTAATATTCCTCAAATTCTCACAAACTGCAAAGGCTGGAAGAGTCTGAAAAAATAGAGCATTCTTGTGCACACGCTGTTTCGAAATCCTCAGAGATCATCCACTTGCATAATTTCAAGCTTCCTCATCCTCTCTTATTAGCCCGGCACTGCAGCTGGAGCCTCTGAGACAATGCACTTTAAGTGGCATCTATTTATAGAGACAAGGGAAGAACAGAGCCAGATTGCCAGAGACTCTTCTAACTCTTTAAAATCTCATGATGTTTCTATCTCTGGTATGAGTTTTGAAAATGAAGGTTATTCAGGGAGGAGAGGTGCTCAGCTATGACAGATTCATGGTATCCAAGGCAAGCTTCCTGCAGAACAGCCACACAATGGAAATATCCATTTCATGTGTTGCAGCCATTTGGCTCTTTTTGCTGAGAGCACAGAGCTGTAAATCTTAACAACCACACCACACTTTGTTTCATAGCAACCTACAAGGTAAATATGTCGTTTGCATGCTATTCTACTGTATTTCCTTTGCCTTTCATTGAGTCATAGGAAGAAAGAATGGTGATCGTAGGCCACCTAAGGACTTACTTTCAGAGAGCAAAGGGAGCTCCGGAATTGGGGGCTCGTCTTCCTCTGGTTCTTCCTTAAAATATTTGTCGGGGTCAAGAAGAAATGCAGGTTGAGTCACTTCAGGGAGATCTTTCAAGTTTCTAAGGCTTAAAGACCTAAAGGTGCCTTCAAACAGCAAATTCCAGGGAAGGAGGAGAGGAAAAGCACGATGAATATCGTTAGCTCTTTGTAATGACCTAATGTGTTTCCAAATTCACTTTTTAAAATTTACCCGTCTTATTACTCAGTTGGTGCTGCTGCAGTGATTACCACATCCTCTAAGCGCAGCTGAAAATAAACCCAGGGTCCTTTCTGCTCAAAGGACAAAGAGGAACCAAGGCTTCCTTTTTGTTGATTTTCCATTTGGTGTATTTTTCTACAACATTCCCTTGAAAATGACTATTCTACAGTCTTGGAAAGACTTCAATTCCTCTCTTTTATCTCCAAGAAAATTATATCCTTTTGAAATGAAATATATTTTTCAGTGTTTTTTGAACAAAACAGCTAAAATTTTGAATTGACAGGTACTTTTTCATTCCACTATAGCATAAGCCACAGCAGCATCTTATTTATTTTGCCTGCAAAGAAGTAAAAGGACTTATGTGAGCTGCACATTAAAAGCAAAGTTTTGAATGAATTGGAAAAAGTTTTTGCCTCAAATGACAAGTGAGTAATGAAAGAGAACTCAATGAATGTTAAATTCAGGTGTGGTTTTGTGCTCTGTGGCTGTTAGTCCTGTGAAGGCAAAAGCTGTGCTTTTACTATCTTGCTGTATTTGTTCTACAAGGCCTACCCTAAGCACATGGTTCTTGAGCTTTGTTATGCATGAGAATCATGACTGAGAGAGTGTATTAAATCATGGGTCACCAGGTATCACTCTGGCTTCTGATTTTTTTTTGGAGAGAGGAAAAGATGAATGTACTAGGATTTACATTTGTAATGTGTTCCATAATGCTGCTGGTGCTAGACCTAATAACACTTTGAGAGTCAGGGTGATGTCAAGCACCTATTGCCACTTACTGTGTATGCTAGAAACATTGCATCTTATTTAATAGGTCCAGGCCTTACCCTCCTCCTTCATCAAATAAAAATAGAATCACTCATTTTATTTATTAATATGAAATGAACATTCCTCGTAGACAACATAGCTCCTTGTCTTATTCATATTTGTCTATAAAATGCTATTCTATACTGTTTACTTACTGGCTGATTTCTGTATAATTTCATGATAGCAAGGTTTATGTGTTTTTTTCTTATAGCTATTTCTCTTCTTATATTTCAGGCTGAAATTTGTTTCTTCTAATGATCTGAAAAAGGAAGAAAATAATTAAAGTATAATAATAATTAAAAAGTTGGAGAGATACTCTCTGGCTATGGCAAAATATCTTAAGTTTACAAAAAGTATATATCTATCCCTGTGTTTGTAAGTAGTGAGAGTGACATTTGCTTAAATTAGTGAAGCCATCAAGCCTTTGAATAAAGTGCCACTACCCAGTTGTTAGCATAGCAGGGAGAATACAAAGGTGAAGGCCGGGAAAGACTCTTCTGCAGCTGTGAAATCAGGGGAAATGATACAAAAGACTTCATGGAAGCACATTCACATTCCCCTCGCCTTGTGCTTAGGTGATGAGACCCAAAAAAGCATCATTGTCATCGGTCAGCATCTCTTAAAACAAGCCTCTTCTTTCACAGTATCCAAAAGCCAAAAATGATCTGTAATTTTATGCTTCTCTATGTATCTATAAGAAAACTTTAAAAGAACTGGAATGCACACAAAACCTCCTACGAATGAAATATGGGGAGCTGTGCTGGCTAACCGTGGCTGTCAACTAAAAGTCAAGCAGCTGGCACACCTGTGAAGAATTTTATCAGTTGAATCATTTGATTTGAAGACCTACCCTAAATCTGGGCCACACTTTCTGTTGATATTCCATACAAAAGGATATGGAAGAAGGAAGTGTTTGTATTTTGCCTGCTTGCTCTCGCTTTCAGTGGCAAATCCAGCTACCCTGCTGTGGAGGCTTTCCTTGACTGGGGTTAGAACCCATTTCTTTGTTTTGCCATGTTGACTGAAGACCAGCAGCTCTCTAGGAAATGTCTGGGATATCACCATCAGACTGGAACTGCTAAGACATCCAGTTTCATGGACTGAACAACAACTGGATTCTTGGTATTTCTGTAGGGAGACAGCCATTGTTGGACTAACAAGAACACAGCTCACAATCCACTCTAATAAATCACACACACACACACACACACAAGTTCTGTTCCTTTAAAGAATTCTGACTAATACAAAAGGGAAACAATTTTATACCACTATACAACCCTAGCAGAAAAGAGAAAACGATCTTTAGATGTTTAACATTCTCTATCATAGATGCCCAGTTTAATAGACAAAACTTCTGTCACTTCCAAAAGTCACTCTATCTATGTAAAGAACAGCAGACATGGATGTACCTACCATCCTCATGTCATGTGTAATGATGGGAACTAGCCGACCCCCTACTCTGCATCTCTTTCTCACATCTCCTGGCTGTTGGTCACACCTGATAACTTTTATTACCAATTCTGTCACATATTTTCTAAGTATGGAATAGTGAGATAATTCTTAAGCCATCGGTCTTAGATTTCTTTCTATATAAAGAAAATTCTTGGTGTTTTGGAACTTTGTGTGTGTTTGTGTGTGTGTGTGTTTACATGTGCACGTGTGCATGTTTGTATGTGTGTGCACATGTGCATGTGTGCATATTTGTGTGTGTGTGTTCCTCTCTTGCTCTTTCTCTTGGTTATCTCTTTTTTTTTCCTTTTTTGTTCTCTGTCCTTCCACTTCTCTTAAGTCCTGTCTGCTGGCCCTGTTCAGTGCATTACTTCCTCGACATTACTTCTTGACCTCTTCCAGATGCCTCTGCATATACTCTCCCTCATATCTACAATAGAAACCCATTCTCCAGCTATGCCTTGAAGCCCGCATGTCCTCACTTTATACATGCCAAAACCTGGAGGAACCTGGACAGCAAAGGAGACAGAGAAGCAGATGTTTCTGGCCGTTGCTTGACTCCCTCTCTTCCTGACCTCTGGTTGGCCTCCCAACCTTCCTGGATGCCAACAAACAGGCACCCTACTTTCAGCTAAGCAGCGATAGAACAAATTGTGTTGTTATCATCAACAAAAAGCTGGAATGTCAGATCCAAAAGAAAGGGGACAAATTGCTAATTGTGGTACCTATAACATACCAAACCACACCGTGGCCTCCAAGCTCTCTCAGAATCACAAACACGTGTTACAGAGTCCATGCTGGCTTCCTCCCTCTTCTCAGCTCTTCTCACCCTAACCCAACTTCTGCAGCTCATGGGCTTCCCTTTCACCCAGCTTCTCATTTATATAACCCTGCCATATTGACCATGGTCTTTATCTTCCTTCCTCGACACCTTCTCTCTTGTCTTTATCTCTTGGTCATCCCTTCTCTTCCTCTGCTATCCCCCTTTCTCTTCCTGGTTTAGTCTCGTGAACATATTCAGTGATATATTTTCTCTCCCTGATCTAGACTTCCAGATGTCTCTGGGTGTACTCTCCCTCTATCTATAACAATAAAACCTCCCTTTCAACCATATCTTGGAGTGGGTATGGCCGCACTATAAAGTATCACCTGTAACTCCAATTCTAGGGAATCTGATGCCTCCTGGCCCCCATTGGCTGCTGCAGGCACATGATGCACATAAACTATGAAAAGGCATGTATATATTTACAAAGTAAATAAACTCTAAGAAATTATTTTAAAAATCATTACTAATACCTAATTAACTAAACTCCAAATTTTGTTAGTATTATTGGTGGTATGTTTTCTTTTTCCTTACTGCCCTTTTTCTGTAATATCAAAATTCTAAGGATCTGATTCCTGAGCTTTCTGTAGCCTATGATACTTTCTCATATTTTCCTTGTTTATCACAATGTTGTCAGTTTTAAGAAGCAGGTGTCACATTCGTAGTCGACTAACCCTTAATTTGGACCCAATGTGACATTTTTCATGTGTTTACACTGCAGTTGGTGGTCATTTGGAGGAAGGCAGCAAGGGTGAAGTGCTGTCTTGATTACATAGCATCAGAGAAACATTGTCACCTGACTGCCGATACTAACCTTTATCTCCTGGAGAATATTATGTTGCCCTATTCACACTAATATCATCCTGACTGTGCTCACTGGAATATTATTTTTCTTTGGAAGCAAGGTGCCAAACAAGCCAGAGTTCAGGAGGGAGCAGGTGAAAAGCTATATTTTGAGTGCCCATGTATCTATGAGAGAATCATTTGGAGTCACATATTTTCTAAGAGAGCTTTGCTCCCTGAAAACAAACTTTGGATAGATGGGAAGTTCTTTCCCAGTAATGCTGGATTGTTCCCCTCACAATAGGTCATTGCTCTAAAAAAGAGCATATTCTCAGGATTGGAGAGGTGGCTCTTGCAGGGGTCCCCTGATTTGATTGGTTCCCAGTTCCCGTGCTAGGTGGCTAACAACTGCCTATAATTCCAGCTCCAGAAGAATCCAGACCTTTGATCTCCGTGGACACTTGTATTCAGGATCACAAACCTACACAGACATACACATAAGGAAAACTAATAAAAATAAATATTTTCAAAACCAGCATATATAGTCACTTCTGAGTTTCACAGACTAAATCTGGCATCTTAAGACTGTAAAGGAATCTGTAACAGTGGGGATTTAGTAGTGGATACAGGGAAGGTAGGATTGCCACTTGGACAAGCTTTTAACTATTGGTCAATACAATTTCCCTGGGAAAGTATCACAGGCATAAACTGACTGCAAAAGCGTGGGAGGTAGGAAGGTCCCACAACTGAACAGTTAATGCCAAACTTCGGCTTTTCCCAAAGTGTCATGACCCCTATTGAACCATTTTCTCTTACATCCTCATCAAGTAGAATTTAAATTGACTAGCTTTTGTAGGGAACAAAATGTGTCATGCAGAGATAGACAGAAGTAGGCAAAACGTAAAAGAACATTCCAGGAATTATAGCGTATTGATTGACTTATTTAAATGACTACACATAGACTAGGGTCAAGCTAATAAACCTTGAAGGCAAATGACATCTCTGTGTGATGCTAGACTGCAAAATCATCTACATACTCTAAGGCTAAGAGTAAGGCCAAGAGTATACAAGAGTACCACTTGCTTTCCACCGATATCTAGCATTCAGAAGAATCATGGAAATATTCTGAGAACTGGAAAGGGGTGAGTATTCCTAAGAGGAGGTGCCGAATGAAGCCGAACAGGACATCATTTCTCTCTGCTCTGGATGTACACAGGAAATATGGTAATTGTGACAGGAACTCCAGAATCCTACATGGTGTAACAAGAAAATAGAGGGTGGTGGCTCTGATATAGCAGGTACCTCACATGATACTGGGTGACTGGAGAAAAATGCTTTATCACATCAATCTGGTACACACTGATCAAGCATCAGGGCATAGCATGAAAGTTTTAACTCAGCAATTAGAATGTCTGAAGCCTTTGGGTGGATATTTGATTCTCTCCTCCTGACTTTCCCAGATGTGAACTGGAAATGAAAATAGCATCCCTGTCCTCGAAGTATTGTGAGAGTAAATATCTTTTTTTTCTTCATGTTCAAACTGTTTTAATTCAATGTTGCCCAAATATACTTGACAGAAAAAAAAATTTCCAAAGACTTGATGACACTATCTATGTGAGTGTTTTTTTAAAAAATGAAAATTACCAGAATAGATTTTAAAGAACTTATGTATTATACTCGAAGTGACTCTGCATGCTCCCAGAGAGAGAGAGAGTGAAAAAAAAGACCTTAAAAAAAGACTTTCTGAAATATGCTTAGAGCTCCATGAATGTGGGTTACTATTATTTTATTCAACAACATGACTTGATTTTATGCTACTAAGGGAGTTCCAACACCACTTCCTAGCAAGTTCTAGTACTCTTGGTAACAGAAAGTTCAGACAAAACATCAAGAAATATGACACATGGCCCAAATGATAGCTTATTCTTTGAAGGTTTTAAAGACTTGAATTTCAAAATTTAATAGGTCTTAGCATTTCATATATTATATGTGATAATTATCACCACAGATTGTTGGCAAAAGCTGGCTGTCAGTCATTCAAGATTTCTATGCCAGATAATCTCCAAATTAAAATAGAATGTAATGATTTTTCTGTTTTTCTTTAAGTCTATCCATTTTATAATTTACTTTCTAACATGGCATCTATTGTCAAAATAATTAGGTAATCAATAGCAATAAAATTTTAAATATCAACTCCTTACTAATAAGGATAGAGCATATATAACACACTATCATTACAAGGTATAAGAATGTAACATGAGGACCTGCTTTTTTTGGGGTTTCTGTCCTGCCCGGTTCCCGCATTCGCTAAGTCCCAAAAGAAAATCACACAGAGGTCTACATTACGTTACAAACTGATTGGCCCATTATAAGAACACTGATAGTGAAGTGTGACTTCTACCTTATTAAAACTGCTGAGGTTAATGTAAATTTCTACTTTGTTTCTCATTTTACTTTTTCTGGTTCCTTATAATTAATCCCTCTCTAAAGTAATTTTTAAAATAATGGCCAAAAAGGAAAATGTAACACACAATCAAAGAGGGAATGGAATGGCTTCCTATTTCTGTAGAGCAACAATAAACATGGAAGGATGGGTGCTATATGAATGGATAGATTTGTCTTATCTCTAATAGTGATTAAGTGGAAGAGCATGTGAAATGTTGTATGAATGTATCTCATCGGGATTCTTCAAAGAGGGGCTGAATGTCCTAAAGATGTTACTGAGAGCAGTCTAATATGCCTCGAATAATTCTTTCAACTTCCCTATTGAATTGTAAATGTCAATATACATATCAAAATGTTCACATTCACAAAGAAAATCAAATTAAAAACAATGAGTAAGATATCTTAGGGTAGCTGAGGAGAAAGAGGCAAGGTGATCTCTGTTAGTTTGAGGGCACCCTGATCTATATACTTACTAGGATCAAGGCCAGCCCAGGAGTACACAATGCGATGATATTTCAAAACCAACATCTCTTACCAAAATCACAAAAAAACAACTAAAAAACATCAGCAGCAAAAAGATATCAAAGGGGACCAATGAGATTGCTCAGTGTATGAAGGGACTTGGCACCAGCCCGAAGACCTGAGTTCAATCCCCGGAACCTGCATGGTCGAAGAAGAGAACCAACTACAGAAAGTTGTCTTCTGACTTCCAGACATACAGTGTGGCACATGTGCATATGCACATATTAATAAACTCATAAAACAGCAGATGACTCATGAAACTTTACACAATAATTGAGCAACATGGGGTTGATTTAATGTACATTCAACAGTGCTTTCTCCAATTTTTTTGAAAACCTTGGCCAACCACTTTGGGGTGGTGGGCTTAGTAAAGAAAAAAAACATGTTGTTCTTACAATGAAAATATATCTTGAGGTTATAAAGTGTTTCATTTTGCACATAATTCCATTATGTGGGAATATATTCCAATAAGCAGCACTCCTCCTTGGCCTCTGCATAAGCTCCTCCTTCAGGCTCCTGCCCTGTTTGAGCTCCTGCCCCTGACTTCCTCCAACAATGGACTATATGGTGTGATAGTTTGAGCCTACTAAACCCTTTCCTCCTTCACTTATTTTTGGTCTTGGCATTTGCCATAGCAATAGTAACCGTTACTAAAACAGAGGACAAGTACTTCATATTGCTATCACATGAGAAAAAAATACATATGTCCATAAGGGTTCTCGTTTCCTACTGGATCCCTTCATTTGTTCCTCCACTGCTTTTCATTTTCAAATGGTTTGGCGGTTTGGATGAGATGAACTCCATGTTCTCAGGCATTTGAATGCTTGATACCCAGTTGGTGATGCTGTTTGGCTCTTTGGGTAGAGTTGGGAAGTGTGGAGTTGCAGGGGAAAGTGTCTCTTTAGGGTGAGCTTTCAGGTTTACAAGCTTCCTTCTATCCTCAGTTCATTCTGTTTCCGGTTTGTGGTTGGAGATGTGAGCTCTCAGCTGTTTCTGAACTCTTATCCCTCTGGGACTGTAAGCCAGAAATAAGTCCTCCTTCTGTAAGTTTCCTTGTTCATGGTGTATCATAACAATAGAAACGTGATGAATACAAATGGTAATTGTTTTTGTTTTGTTTTGTAGAACTAAATGGAAGGAAGATCTGTTTCTCTGTATCCATCACTAACTTAAAACTAAGACCTTCCTGCTAGCTGTTCAAATTCTCCACTCATCTTCATGTTCTCAAGATTTACATTTAAGATAATTTCTCACCACCTACATACGTCTCACACATGATTTCATGAAATATTTTAATCATTATGGAAACCAAATGTTCATGTATAAACCAGAATATAATAGGTACCAAATTAATATTTCTATGAAATGAACTCGGGGCATTCAAGTAAACTTCACTTATTTAATTCTTGGTGTTTCCTTCTTATTACTTAGTTATACCTTTTCTGTCCCTCTACGTCTTTCTTACCTCATTCCTCTCATCTACATATGCTGACATCTGCAATTACCTAGTCATCAAAAAGGAACTATCCTCAAGCCTCTTCGTATTTTCAGACATACTTGTTTTTCTTTTGCACGTTTGCACAAGGACAGAAGCTGACCTTGTCTGTTCTCGTGTTTCCTTATTTGATTAAGTAAAAGAACTTGGGTTTCAAGAAGTTTTTTTTTCAAAGGACAATTTTCCAAGGCTGAAAAGGATTTGTAAAATCTGTTGAAATGACTGGAAAGTTCAACTAACAAGCTGATAAATTTATTGCTATAGTCCTGGTCACATTCCTGGGAGAATTAAGGGTTACAACCCACAAGTCAATTGTGAGAATGCATTGGTAATCATTTTCTTTCAATTACCACAAAATTTCTAAATGACATTATTATATGCTGTCTCATAACAATAATCAGAAAGTTATTACAAGTCAATTATCTAGAATAAGCAGAAGTTTAAAGAGCACAAGCAATGGCTCTTGTATGATTTTTGTTCTTTGAGGAGCATGATGCACAACAGAAAAAATTGTGCCTTCGTATCCTGAACTCATCCACGGCCCGCAGACATATATTAACTGTGGGAAGACCAACTGTTTTAAAGAAAATCCATAAATTTTAAAACCTATCATCACTATTTTTCATAAAACAAGGTGTCTAGGAGTGATAAAACAGAAAAAAATGAGAAAAAAGTTCACAGCACTGATTTTATATATATATGTACATATATATATACTGTGAATATGTATTTATATATATTATATATATTTGATTTTTTGAGACAGGCTTGTAGCATGAGGGCCAGCTTGTTGGCTTGTTGGGGTTTCTGTCCTGCCCAGGTACCCCACAGCCGGCAAGTCCCAA